>DF239180.1:6060-59827 GCA_000507305.1 Breviolum minutum Mf 1.05b.01 | reverse complement strand
GGGGGGGCCATATCGTTTTACAGCGTTTCGTGCATGTCCGATGTCATTTTCAACCCCTCCCTACTAAATTGGTCTTCGCTTATTTTGACCGTGGCTCATATATCAAATGATTACAGTATAGATACATCATGTATGCGTGCATACCAATATTACAAATATACGTGTGCAAATTGTAGTAAATTGTAGAATATAATTTCACAATTCCATACATCCCCGAACTTTTCTATTTTATTTTCTCTAGCCACTTCCAACAAGGATGTTGACTGTTGCCGTTCTGCTCATTTTGCCTGATATTCTGCATAGGACTCCGCGATGAAACGCTGAATTTGTCCAAAACTGTTGAGCTTCGAACCAAAAGCCTCTCCAGTTGCAGGGTGGTTCATACTCTGGAGGCCAAGGGTGAATGTTTTCGGGTAGATGAAAAGGTAGTGGATATAAAATATACCTATAGTACATACACTACGCGTAATATAAATAGGCAAATATTCACAAACGATGTGGAAATGTAAAACCAATGTATACAGTAGTCATAAATCAATAGTATATAAGTGAATTTGTATGCATGTAGTAGGTCCAAGTACAAACATTGAATTAACATGAAAGATCAACCCCGAGCGGCTTGAAGCACAAGGAATCAACTCCCGAACGCTTCAAAGGTTCACCGATCACGTCACAACGGTAAAGCTGCGAATCAACGGAAGGTTGGTTGGGAGGTTTCAGATTCTGTGGGTTTTGTTCAACAAGTACCCTTCCTCCCATAATCATGGTTCAGTGAAAAATGGGATGTCTCCAATAGTAGTTGGACCCTTTCATTTGGGGTAGTTTTCCACTGAACCATGATGCTGGGAGAAAGGATATTTCTTAGGCTCGCGAATCAAGTCGTGTTGCTGAACATCTGCTCCTCATGTATTCAATTTTCCATGAAAAGCAAACAAAAAGTACTTGTAGCAGGTGATAGCGGGGAATATCTATTGTGGGCTTTGTTGACTTTGTTGTACCCAATCAAGATCATCTTCCTCCAACAAAACAAGCTACGCAAACCCACCACAAATGTGTTTGGGGTCCCAAAGATCAGGGCAATGATGCTATAGAACACCGACAATTTGCTTTTTGTGTTTCCTGCCGATTCCTGCCGCAAACAAAGCTTTTGGTTGAGTTGGAAATATACCGGGAACCCGGTATGTCTGGACTGTTCTAGCATGATGATGTTTATACAGTGTGTAATAATATGTAATAATTATACATTGCACTAAACATGACATGCATTTATATCTAAGAAACTCCTTTGATAGGTTTATGAACAACAGAGATGGAACCAGGGCCAGTAAAGTCACACGTGTACAGTCAGGATTGCATCCAACAAATCCTTAAATCAGTTGAGATTGTGAATCACCATCTGAAGCTGTCTACAAATATGTATTCAACCATTCTGGACCATTCTTGTATCTATGAAATACACATGTAAAAAAAAACATCTGGTAACTAGGATGAATCCCTACAGATCCAAGGATCCGCGATCCTAGGAATGCACGGAAAGGGTACAAACAATTTGGGTGGGGGGGTTTTCAAGTATCTTCTCCGGAGGTACTTGGGATCCATAGGGTTTATTCATAACCAATCACCAAGCTGACTTCATCTGACCTCTTTCAACTCCCCAGTGGCCTGGCGGTCCCCGGCATACCTGGGGCAACGTATGCAAGTGTTTTTGTTTGTTTTTTTCGGTATTCAAATTTACCAGCTATGCTATTTCATGGTCATCTCATGGTAGTTCATTGTATTTCATGGCAATTTCAGGGTGATCTCATAGTAGTTCATTGTATTTCATAGTATTTTCATGATAATTTCATGGTGATTTCATGGTATTCCATGGTGATTTCATGGTATTTCAGAGTATTTCATTGTAAATCACTTGGGAACTTGATACTTACTGGACTCATGATTCATGATATCTTTTCATGCATTATTCATGAATTAAATGATTGAAGCCCTTTTTGGATAGGAATCTCCGAGTAAACAAAAACCGTCTAAGGATATCTAAGGGGAATTCTTGTGGGCCATTTGGTCGCTAGTACAGTTGCCCAAATACAATAGTGTATACCCATGATGAAATCCCTGAAAAAATGGTTTGAACTGCTTCAGATTTAAGATGATTGAGCTCTTATGATACTGTGCCTTGCGGTGCCAATACGAAAACAGTTCAACTGCAAAACGACCAACACATAAAACGGTTTTTGTCGTGGTTCGACACCTCAAGTTCTCAGGGAAAGCAGCATCAATGAAGTGATTTTCGGGTAATTTTGTGTTGGAAGTCCAATATGACTTCAGCCAATGGTGGCCTGGAGATTACCTGCAACACACGATGTGTCGTTTCCCAAACTCTCCACACCCTCATGCCTGTTCATTTCCTCCACACAGCGTCGAGCGATACCAAGACTCATCGCTGCTAGAACCACCTCGGATGAAATTGGTGAGACAAAGTAAAGATTCAAAGTAACGACCGGTCAAAGGTGTAATGATCGGTGATGTATCCCAGGGGCAAATGGAAGAATATAATTGACTTGGAATAGAATTACTCTATATAGAGAATTCAACTTATACAATTACAATTCAAAACTCAAAACCAGACTCTTGTCAGTATTTTTGGGTATCTGAAAAATGCGAGGCAACCGCAATTTACATGACGCCACTTTTTTCTTTGGCCAGCTATAATATTTTAGAAGTAAACATGAAGTAAACATTGCAAAATTCGATGTCAGAAAAGGAAACATCCAATAAACACATTTTCTAGTTTCAGATAAAACATGTGAGCCACGAAAAAAAAAACGGCCTTGCTTTCCATTATACTTGTTAAACAGGGATTCTTATAAGTATATTATTATTATAATCCCCCTATAACTGTGTAGTATAATCCTCTATATATACCCTAAACACCTTAAGGGTTTTTTTTCATTGCTCATGGGTTACATCTCACAGCGAGGTCCCAACAACAAATCACGTGATTTCTCTTCGCTGGGCCCCCAACTCTTTCAATTTCCAGATTTCTCATCATGCACAAGGTGGCTTTGCCTGGCGGTTTTAATGTGAATGAAGATTCCAAAAATTTTTGGATTATATCAATGGAGGAAACTCCTGGTTTCCTTAATGGGAATCTCAGTGAGTCTGCAAATGAGGACCTACATGGACCCACCACAACCCCTATGGATTCTTTTTTCGTGGAAAACCAATAAATCCTTTATCAAACGCACCCATCTGTTAGGATTATCTCCTTCAATCTTCCATCCGAACAATAAACTGCTGGGGTCCATGAATCCCAACTGCTGGGGTCAATGAATCCCAATAGGAATCACATGTGGATGATGGACCATCTCTCTGCCCACAACAAAGGGGCTTTCTATGGATTTCTACCGGCAGCCCCCTCGGAAAAACACCCTGTATTATGCCACAAATCAATCAAGTTCAATCTAAGATATCACCCTAAAAAACATAAATGGACCCAAAATGCCCCAAATATCTGTTTTCAAACCAACACTTTAAAACAAGTCCTCCTCTTTGGACATAGAAGATCCAATGTTGCTTGAGTTTTCATCAATTTTCAAATCCTCCTCGTGTCTCGGGACCTTCTTCACCAATGAGATTGGCGGCAGGCACCCTGCAATCCTGCGAGAATACAGTATCATTGGAGAAACCCCCGTAGACAAGACGGTTAGTAGCAGTGGTAGCAGTGGTAGTAGCAGTGGTAGTAGCAGTGGTGGTAGTAGTAGTAGTAGTAGTAGTAGTAGTAGTAGTGAAACAAACCCAAAAAAGAAAGAACAATCAATCAAAGATTACAAATGCTGCCTGCCACAACACTCCATCGACAAAGATTTTTCGCTGTTCAAGCCTACAAACGTGTCTGGTTTTGACTTCTCCAACTGGTAGCTTGGCTAAGGAAGCAAAACGACGTTTTAGAAACTTCCAGCCAGTGTCCCCAGCATACCTTGAAAAGGTATGAAATGGAGGTTTCCGAAAATAGTGGGTTTTCCCCCCAAATCATCCATTTTAATAGGGTTTTCCATTATAAACCATCCATTTTGGAGTACCCCTATTTTTGGAAACACCCAAATGGTAGGCACACAAATGGGTAGCCAAATAAGTTGAATGCCATCTGCTAAAGGTCAGATGAATGTCTCTCCTGAAATACGAGTTCCGCCGTCATGGAGGCTCGCATGCCACACTTGTCCTGTTTCCACAAATCATGGAGTTTCACCCCCATTGACCCCAAGTCTTCCAAGGTACATACACTTTCAATACCATGGAATTTTAAGCCATCTACACCCATATGTTTGCATCCATTTCTTCACGAATAAACACGAACAGCAGGACGGACTGGCATCAAACAAACAACCGGCAATTCAAGTGGCCTCAATCTTCTGTCCCAAGGAGAAACCTGGGGTACCCTTCTCCACCAGGAACAGGGACACATCACGGCTGCTTTGGCCAGTTCGAGCATAGACCTGGACAGTTGTTTTTTGTTGAAGTGAGTGAAGGATTCTCACAGGAAGCACACGTCATCATTGAAAAACCATGGAGTTTGAAGCTTTCTTTTAAGGTGCTGTTGATGCAAAACAATCCGGCTAAACCAGTTGATATGGTAGTTTATCCCATTATCTACAAGGTTTTATGCATCCCAGGTGGTTGTTTGGGAGTTCTTCCATCAACAGTATGAATGATGTTGGCTCATAGTTTGTTTGACCATAGCTGCGGCTTCCAGCCCAAACAAAGAAGGATCTGAAGGTTTTCCGTGTTCACCAACAAATTACTTACTGTTTCTGTTGTTGGAATTAGGCGAGTTCAAAAAACAAACAAGGGGTATAACCTCAAATGTGTGGAATTTAGGTATATCATTACACCATTTGTTTAAAAAGTAGACTTGGATATACTTGGATTATATTATAAACCCTCTCGAAAATCTACAATTGGCAGGTGTAGTTAGCGCTGTGTTCTTGCACCTTTCCTCCCCGCCCCCAAACCAGTGGTCCAAAAAATGTGATCGAAACCAGCAGGTGGTAGCTCCGTCTGAGCAACGTTCCAAACCCCTACGACATTCCATTAAATTGATTAGGTTACCTAGGGATTCCTTATACTTGGTTTACTAAAAATCTCCCATGTAACTGTCTTTTTTTTCATCATCCCCTTATAAAACAAATAACCAAGGTTTTGCTCACTGCTCATCTACAAAGTAGTTACTTGGAGGATCATCCCACTTAATAAGTAGTTAGCTTCACCCCCATTTTTTCAATCCATTTAAATTTTTGCCATTTGGAGTCGTGGTCCCACAACCCGATCCTTAGGGGACTTACGATCACCATCATGGTTATTATAACCACTTAATGGGGATGATGAATCCTCCAAGTACCCCCCCCCCCGTCACCCTTGTCAACCCAAAACACGGGCCAAGGGGCCCCACGAGGTAAGCATCTCCCGTCTCCTGTCCATCTATGGTGCCATTGGTGATCCACATCTTCGCCCCGTTCAGGACGTACCTCGGGTTAGATCCTTGACCATAATTTTTCATACCCGGATCTTGCCATAATCATGGGAAGAAGTGGAAAATGGGATGTCTCCAATTGTAGTTGGACCCTTTCACTTTGGGTGATTTTCCACTGAACCATGATTATGGGAGAAAGACAAAGATGATACACCCTGGAAGAATAACATGGTTCACCTACAAATCACCCATTTAGAAAGGAAAATGATATGAACCAAACCTCCATGATTATGTTCCAGCCGCTAATCTTCAGGGGTGTATATGGGGGTTGTCAAAAATTCCGGTTGCTTTTTGGTAGGATAGGACCCCTTGCGCTTCGCCCTTGCGCGCTCTTGCGCGCGTGGGTTTTTTTATCCACATTCAATGAATATCCTCCAAATTCCATGGTGATATGGTGATATATGGTGATATGGTATGTCTTGCGCTCGCCCTTGCGCCCTCTTGCGCGGCCCTGCATTTTTGATGCCTCTATATCATGCTCTCAAAATCCTATCTCCCCCGAAGATGTGATTGAAAGGACGGGGTTTTTTATAAATCCCCATATGATAATCTGAAGGAAAACTCACCGTACCCAACAAAATCTTACGCTAAAAAAACCTTCTGCCATTGGTTTTGGAGTGGGTTTTAGGGTGCCTAAATGAGCTTCTTGCAGGGTGATTGGAGCACTGACTCCATTTTCGAGTCGATTTGATTCAAACGCTTCATAAACAACTTAACAAATTGACCCCTCAAAAATGGGGTTGTTTCAAAAATGCAGGTTTTATCGCACTGAAGCAATGGCAAATTCTCAACAAAACCATATCAAGAGTATTTAGATCTCAAATATATAGAGTTTGAAACCTCAAACAGAGAGTTGTAGGTAGCACGTGTGACCCCTAATTGTAGTGGAAATTCCAAGGGGGATTTTAAAACCCCAATTCCCAATCACATTTCTCTTTCGCCCGTTGGACGCCGTTCACACTGGAGATCCCCAACTCGTCGCCCTCACGTTTTGCCGTGGTCTTCATCCCTAAGACATCGGTGCCAACCTGACGCACGGCCAACGGTGGAAACCACGGGCATTTCACCGTGCTTGTTTTTTTGGTCACATGAGAAACATACAAAGGAGGAAAAGGAAGGGAAACATGGAGAGAATGCAATATTGTACTTAAAACCTTCAAGATAGTTTACTTGAAAGTCAAGAAAATTGAAAAATATTGAGGTCTTAAGACTATAAACCTGGCCAATGTGATGCTTGAGTGCTTGGAGTTACAAAAAAAGATCTGTACAGAACAGATTTGGAACAGCTCGTTTGATAAAAAGGTTTACAAATTCACGAGTCTGTCTGACATGATGAATCAACACACAACTAGCAGTATGAAGCAACAACGATTGTTTTCAACTAACTGCCAAGCAGTGAAACCCAGGGTTTGGCAGTAAGTAGGGGTGAGATACCTTCATTTTTGCAAAATTGGTGGTACACCCCCGAAAACTAACATGACAATGGAAAAAAACAACCAATTGAAGGCGTATCTCCTATCAAAAATGGTGATTTTCCATTGTCATGTTAGTGTTCGGGGGTGTAAACATGAAACATCTTTGTTAACTGCTTGAAAGCCACGGTTTTCCTCCATAAAGGCTTGGAGGATTCTCCATTTTCTAGGCTTCCCGAACACTTGGCTCTGACATACACCTAGAGAACAAACTCGTTGGGAGATTCCCCTTGTTGTTTTGTTTGGGACAGTTTCTGCATTAAAACGTACCCTCCAGGAAACTAAAATATCCCACCTTGGGAAAAAGGAAAATCATCGACTCAAATATGCCAAACATCAGGGGGAGATGTTACTTCCCTGGAGGCTATCTGTATAAGTAAATAAAGCCAAACAGAAAGATGTAGCCAACTTAGGTGATAGTGATTTGAAATGAAATCCATTCAAGTATGAAGTACCCAAGATCCTGAGTTTGGGAAGAATTTGCCCTGAAATTTCTCCCAAAAACGAAAGTCATCCTTCTGAGTGGAAACCCAACCTGAGATTTGACAGTTCAAGGGCTACTGTTGATGGAAAAAATCGCAAACAACCACCGTTTGGATGTCAAAAACCCTGTAAATACTGGGAGAAACTACCAACCTCAACTGGTTATATAGCCGGATTTCTGAACCATCAACAGTATGATATGTCTTTTCCGAACAAAATGGGACTCTACCGGGCTGATTGATGGTGTATAGCCCTCGAGGTTCTGACATGCCACAAAGCTTTGACCCATCTACCGCTCCAGGCAACCATCGCTGCTTCTGAGCCTGGAAATCAACGGATCTGATCAATGGATCTAGAATTTCTTCAAAAATCGAGTCATGAAAACAAATCCATCCAATTAGATTTGTATATTAATTATTGGTTATTGGTTGGTTGATATAGCAATTAAATGCAATTGTAATATTATATGATATGTATGTTATTGGCTGGCTCATTGGCTGGTTCACACAGAGCTTCGGGAGTGAGCAACGTTCAAAACCCTGACATTCCATGATACTCATTGGTTCATAGGGATCTTTACAATGGTTTATGATGTTCCCTATATGTAACTGGGTAATACAGCTCCCTATATACAGCAAATAACCAGGGTTTGGGTTACTGCTCAAGTGTTTTATGCCAATTTCTTGTTTGCTTTGATACTGTATGCTACAGTAGATACATAGGGTCTTTCTTTACAAACATTTTTGAATCCTTGAACAACAATAATCCACGACAAAAATAATGAAGGTGATTTGGGTAGTTACAATACACATATGTTCAATATTCTTCAATGGACCATTGCACAACACAAGTAACAATAATCACAAGCGTTCGCCCAGAGATTTGAAGACAGAAACATGTTCTAAGTTAGCCGTGACACCCAAAGAAAGCATAGCATTGAAACTTTATCATGCACTTGTATGGGTGTTCCTTGATTTTCCCGCCTCGTTGCCATTCTGAGCCAGGTTGTTAACAAACAGCATACTGTGGGCCTCAGCTGATTGCGGAATGTGTTGGTTATGGTGGCAAAGCCACTGACATTGACAATTTTCTTGAAACCCAACCAACAAAAGTAAATAAATAAATAAATGAATAAATAAAGATCAAAATTTGATGTGCATTGACCCATTCACTTTACCCTTTGCATATCAATTTTTCAATGTACCAAAATTGTATAACATCAACCTTCAGTTTTTTGCGGTGATTCCACACCCGAGCACCAAGCCATCATCCCGTCTCTCCAAGCTTCCCAACCAAGTATGCTAAGCAAAAGGCGGGATCCGCCGAGGCCAATTCCTGGACCGGCGTTGGGCTTGTTGGTTGGATAAGCGTAAGGGATATTTAGGGATGAAGGATGACCATCCTGGGGTATAGAGCATACATATACATTATATATACGATTAAATTATGTATATACATATATATTATATACATATGTATTGAAGTTACAAGTTGGAAATTGTACATCTTTGACATTGTAGCTTCAGTTTCCTTTCCGAAATCCTTCAATTCAATATTCATCTATATATTATAGATGATTTCTACTCCAGGATGGGTAGAAGTCCAATTACAAACTACAGTAGAATTCAAAACGTCAAACTCAAAGCCTCAAACGTGTTCAGTTTCTGCAACAACATCAATCTACAAGGACATACTGCAACAATATATACAAATTGCATTGAAAAAAAAACATGTGTCTGTATTTTTCCCATCTTTTCCTCCACACTCCCCACTTCATACTCACACAAAAACGCCGTTTTGGAAGTGACGGCCTCATGCACAATGACCGCCGCGGTGGCATCCATACCGCTGCCACCGTAAGCCTCGCAGTTCAAGGGATGGCCCTTTACCAGTTACAAGTTGGGTGTTTCCAAAAATAATGGTATCCCCAAATCATCCATTTTAATAGGGTTTTCCATTATAAACCATCCATTTTGGGGTACCCCTATTTTTGGAAACACCCAGTTGGGTTGTAACTCCAGTTACCCAAGTATATACCGTCATTTATAGGGGTTAAAGGTTCACCGATCACGTCACAACAGTAAAGCTGCGAATCAACGGAAGGTTGGTTGGGAGGTTTCAGATTCTGTGGTTTTTGGTTCAACAAGTACCCTTCCTCCCATAATCATGGTTCAGTGAAAAATGGGATGTCTGAAATAGTAGTTGGACCTTTTCATTTGGGGTAGTTTTCCTCTGAAGCATGACTATGGGAGAAATGGTATAAGGTCATTTGTAGGGGCTATTATATAAATCCACATATAACTTATAACTAGTAGGAGCCATCTTGTGATGGCTATAACCTACAGTTATCTAGAAGGCCATTTATAGGGGTTTAAATTCTATTTAACTAGAGGCCCACTTTGCATAAGGCACCTCTTTTCATCCATTCAACATCGCTTGAAAGATACAGGTATGCGAGCGTATATGCACCTTGATTCTCCTTGATTTCTTGAGAAATCACCCATCTTTCTTGACTTTTGAGACCCCCCATGAATCTTTCCGGCACATTTTGCTGCATTTTTAAGGGGGTTTTGATTCTGCTTCAAATCGTTCCCTTGTTCAAGCTCGCCTCCGGCACTGTGACACCTAGCAAACCCAACTCGCCCAATTTTCGGAAGAGAGGCCTCAAAACACAACGATGTGATGCTTCAAATTTTAGGAGTGAAAATGCGCAAATCAACTGCATCCTGATGCACTAAAAACATCCAGTCGTCATTTTTAAGGTCTAGACTCTAAGACTGCAAAAGAGTGACAACACCTTGTCAAGGGATCTCTACTACAATAACAAATCTCAGCTTCAAGACTTTTTGGTAGATATTTGAGGTACGGAATTTGGAGAATCATGATACTTTTCGACCAATGGAATGTTGCAAATACATCGTCTTTTGAAAAAAAACAAAATCATCAAAAGTCATTTTTTTGTAATATATATATATATATATAATATATATATATATATCTCTTTGATTGTCTTTGTGTCTTCCTCTGACACTCACCATCTCTCCAAATCGCAAAAATGACACCAAATCGCCTGTGACGGTTTCATCTCAACACCGAATCTCTGACACGATCAGTGGCTGCTAAGGCCATGGCACGTTCATCTTCTCGGCCTTATTAAATTCAATGGCCTGTCCAAAGGATGCGCGGTTTCACAGCCGTTTTTGGTTGAATGGTGTATGTATATATACTAAAGAAATGAAATGGAAACACCGTCATGATCTGAAAACACGTCGACTAATTAGCAGCATCGAGGGGCTGAGCCAGATCGGTTTCAACCCATCTGAAAGATATGAGTCAAAATGGGAATCTTCCCCAATTTTAGGGGTGAAAAGAACAAATATTTGAGTTGCCACCACCTAGTTTGTGTTTGCTTGTCTGTTTGGCTATTTCGGTGTTATTGCTTGTTTTCATTGGTTGCTTATGGTTCCTTGTTTGGTTGTTTCATCTCCCCGTATGAAAAAATCCCCACGCCTGAGGCTCAACCTCCGCTTCTGTGAAGGAACGCACCATTTCTCTCAGTGCCTGGAAGGTCAAATGACCCCATTGGTTGGTGGAGCTGATCATCCCATTGGAAATTATCATTTACTTCAGGAGTCACACTACGAATTATATAATTACAAATCGGGGATACGACTAATTACATCTATATACTTGGAGGATCATCCCAGTTAGTAAGTAGTATCCCTGATTTGTAAGCTATTTAAGACTTACTAATCATGGAGTTATTAACCACTTACAAGAACTTGGATGATCCTCCAAGTATGGGACTCTGACCCTCCCTGAAACTAACAGCAAAACGCACCTTCAAATAGGCCATCCCAAAGCCCCATCATCGACTCCAGTCCCGGCGAAAATGTTAGGAACTCAAGGAGGGTAAGGGATGATGGTACTTAATAAACCCGTTATTTTTGGCCTTATTTCCTGCGGGGTTTCACCGTATCATTGGGGATGGTTATTTCTTTGGATTCTCATTTCATCACATTTCTGTACATATTGATGTCCTGCAGGAAAAATTTGGCCTACCATTTGGCAACACCAACCCAATGAACCTGACTGAAAGGACAGGAACAACTAAGCTTTTAAGCTTGATGACTAGACAGTTTTTGTCTAGAAGCGTGTCCATCTTGGAGTTGACATTATCCTTAAGAAACGAAAAAAACTGATATCATCCCTAATCAAGAGGTAGTTTGTTTAATTACGAAAAAAACCAGCCGAGTGACTCCGTGAACTCCGGACACATCTTGTGATGTGAAAAACCACCCGGAGGATTCATGGAATTCATCATTCAACTACCGGGAGGGTGGTCCAAATGGATGGAGGTGTTCGATTCAATTCACTTGGATGAATGGTAAAAACGTGCAATGGAGATGGGACGGGAGTTACTTCAAACAACCAACTACCAATCTGGCAGCAAGCATCAACAACAAGCATTTCAAGGGACCCGCAGCATTGTTCATGATGTTCATGTCTATCAAATGCATCAGAATTCATATCCTCTTGAATCAGAAATCGAGTATCCATCTCTCTTCTAGAATCAGCAGTGTAGAATGTCAAATCTTCTCTCTGTGTACCCTCATGACCCTTTTCATAAATCAACAAACACGTGGCAATGCAAACCAACCTTTCAAAAAAAAAGTGCAGGATGCATTCGGATCTTCATATTGTCATAAATTCAATCATCAGTTCTATGCAAACTAACCACCTGCAAATTTGGATGACTCAACTCCCAGGTGGTTTTATCATTTAATGATTCCTTACTAAGGTACACACACTTATCTGGTTGGTGGTTGAACCAACCCAATTGAAAAATATGAGTCAAATTGGATCATTTCCCCAGGGATCGGGATGAAAATGAAAAATATTTGAGTTGCCACCACCTAGTTATGCCATCGGATCCTTTCACCCACAATAAATCCAGTTGTCGTGGAAACGACCTGATGCTCTTCTGTAGGGCTAAAAATGCTGGAGGTCGCGACTTCCTCAGCCTTAGGGAAATCGCTAAGGGTATGACATAAATTCCCCGTATATCTATGTCTGCCTGGAACCCAAAATGGGGACCCCTTGTTTTGGGTTGGAAGTTCGACCTAGTTTTGGGGGGTTGACCTTCAAAAATTGGAGGGTCATTGGAGTTTGAGGTGTCTATGTATGTCTGTACAAAACATTGAGTTGGTGCTTTTTTGTAATTGAAGGAATAGAGATTTGTAATCGGTCACCGATGTAAAGTAGAGAAAAACACAGGATATAGAAAACATAACTGTAACTGAAGTTTTAGGGGAGAATATCTTCTTGGATAGGTCCAAAACATCTGGGGGTTCCCACAACCCTGGCAGCCATTAGTAAAGTGAGCAAAGTAATAATTGTGGTCATTTTCCCCTAAGAAAATCTAAGAAAGGTCTTGGAATTGGTCAACTCCTTTAACACAGCAACATAAAATTTGAGGAACGTCATTTTAAACAAAACCTCTGGAATTGTTGCCATCTTGCTGAGAAAATTGATCCACCAATTTTAAGGGTCCATCTTTTAATTAGAATATCTTTCTAATATCATTCCAAATCTTGATTTCCGAAACATGTCCTACAAAAATGGACGTCCATCCTTTTTCGGGTGTCCAACGACACGACCTTCCTCCACGGAAAAAACCAACGGGGAGATTCCAAGATTCCCTGCATTTGCGTCAGCCTGGCAACGTTGGGGATCGGTTAAACTGCCGTTTGGGAAGCTACCCGGGACCCCTGAAACTAACATTTTTTCACACCTAAAAATGCTGGTTTCCAATAGGAATCTCCGAATTTCACGGGGTCCACCCCCCCCCACCCCGCATTTTCAGGGGCGTTTTGCTGTTAGTTTCAGGGAGGGGTACGTTTAAAACATTTTGGGAAAAATGCGGATTCCAAATTAGTAATGGGTTTCTTGGGAGAATACCCGAAAATTTGACTTTTGTATACTTTCATCGTCATATTGTATGGGATGCAGTTTCCATATCCTACAGTCTTAATTATATTACTAACCCAAACACTGCACTATTATATGGAATTTCCATCAAAATCACCATCTAGGTGGTGGTTTCAACCCATTTGAAAAATATGAGTAAAATTGGATCATTTCCCCAGGCATGATTTTTTTTTTTTAACCACCAGCCAGCCATACATTTAATATTTTGTATTGTTTGATCCCCCTCAAAGTGGGTCCCATTTATATAATAACACCTGTCCGATATGCACCTTCTCTGTCGTATCAATAGACCACTGTGGCAGCGAGGAACTTTGATCCTGGAAGGCGAAGCTGTGGGCTCAACGACACGGGTTGTACATCCCATAGGGATCCATGGGACTGGTACATTCCCCTACACTTAGTTGATTCTTATGGTAAAGGTAGGTAAATATGCTGGACATGGATCCTTTGGGATATGTTGTTTTGGATAAGCAAGTCTCTATAAATCATCTGGGAAAATTAAGGGAACAGGAAAAATGTTCCAACTAGTGAGACATGTGGAAGAAAAAACACCCATTTTGTTTTGTTTCGCTCAAATCTCCCAAGTGTTGTTGAGGTAAAGAGTCTGAGGAAAACTCTCGTCAACCCTACCACGAGACCTTTCGGAAATAACCAACTATTGATCAGTGACAGCCCTCTGAAAACAACGTATGGTTTGCCATGGCCCTTCTGTGTGACCTACAAGTGTCCTGCATAGTGGCACCCCCTCGCCACTGACAAGCTGCTAGTCGGCCCACCTGGTGGGATGTCAAGTTTTCCTTGTATTGTTAATGGGTGGAGGAGCACCCTGAAGGTGATTCGTATATATGTTGTATACATTTAAATGCACATAGTCTCATAGTGTAACACTGTCATCACTGTCTGTAAAATCAATCAAAAATCAGCAACTAGTGTTTTTATGTACATCCCAAATTAGATAATAGGCAAACATAAACATCATATAAAATGTGTTTTACCTAAATATGTATTCCATCATTGCTCAAAAAGAAGACCCCTTAATGACCTTCCCAAATCCCGGCCTGCACGGTGGAAGGTTGCCGAGCAACACGCCCTGCCTCATGGTAATATTGACAGCTTTCAGCTGGTGGTTTTTCACATGATTTGAATTGTTCTTCACGTGGGATTAAAACAATCATGCATGCATATATTCATATATTTAAATATAAATTAAGTAAATCAAAACAAATAAAACAATGTATATATAAACTATTCTTTGCTTGACAATTTGCACTTTTGTTCAAACATATAGGAAGATCGTAAAGATCTACCTTGTCTTTGCACTTCACTGTCTGCAATGACATGAATTTGCCGGAGTTCTGCATAGAAACCAATCACAAACGAAGGACACGCCCGGTGTTCGCACTCTGTTTCCTCGTCTCGACCCTGCTAGGCCAGCCGGACAACTCCACATAAAGTCCTTGACACCTGCCTGACAAACTCAGAGCATGAACCAACCAACAACCAACCACCGCAACCAACAAGAAGCACCACTAAAACCAAACAACTGAGTCACACCTTTGTTCCCCTTTCCACATTTGGATGTCTACAGAATGCACCACATAAAATTTAATGTTATTTGACTCAGCAGTGACAGTGAGTGATGAGTGATATATTGATCGATTAATTTGTTGGTCCGTCCTGCCGCCCCTCAAACAAATATTACAGTAATAAATATTCTATATACATTCAAAACATGTGTATTATGTAATACATGGATAACAAATGTATTTACTATATATATATATTGTTTTTTTAAACATTTTTTAATCGAAAATCAATCAACAACAAATTGTTAATCAAAAAACAAGGCATTGCCCCCAACTCCAAACCACCAACCCAAACCACCAGTTTTACCTAAGCTGACTTCAATGGGAAGCTAGAAAAACGTGGCACGCGTGAGGACTTTGGGCATTGGAGAAGTTGTTTGTTTTTCATGCTTGGGAGTTGGGTCCTCGACCGAACTGCCCTTCAAACCCGAAACCCTAAACCCTAAAACCCAAAGCAACCTAAAACCCTAAAAACCTAAAAAAACCTAATTTCTAAACCGTAAACCCTAAAACCCAAAACTCTAAAGCCTAAACCCTGTGTGGGCGACACGCGTGCTTTGGGAGTGATGTTACCAGTACCTATCACTACAAACCTGGATAAAAACCGAACGATTTCCGAGTCCAAACCATTCTTAGCCATCATCTGTTTTTGGTTTTACCACCGAATCACTTCATAGTGAATCATAAGTCCTATTGTTCGAAGCAATCCAACTGATTAATTAATCATCATTTCACACATTGTGCAAGCAACACTTGAAAATGCCGCAGCTGTCCACAACAAACATCAACCAGCAATTATATGATCTATAAGTCAAAAGGTTTTCGGATTAATTTGTTAAATACAGTGCATATATACAATGTTATTTATCTTTATATATATATATATCTATATATAAATATATATGTACTCATATCCCATATTCAACCAAACAAGAAAAACTAACATCCAACCAACCAATATCTTCAGTGGCCGACCATCCGAAAACCCCCAAAAAAAACACCTCATGACACCAAACGTGCCGAGAAATGGCGCGAAAGGACGGGTTTTGATGAGCCAACGTTGCTGCAGGTAACGGTAACAAGGTGGGATTGGGTGAAGGACCACATGGAAACTAACAATGAAGGTTTGGGAAAAATGTGATTATTTTATGGTGATGATGATGATGTTGTTGTTGTTGCTGCTGTTGTTGTTGTGGTTGTTGTTGTTGTTGTTGTTGTTGTTGCCGTTGTTGTTGTTGCCGTTGTTATTGTTGTTGTTGTTGTTGTTGACGATGATGATGATGATGATGATGATGATGGTGGTGGTGGTGATGATGGTGATGGTGATGATGGTGATGGTGATGATGATGATGATGATGATGATGATGATGATGATGATGGTGGTGGTGGTGGTGGTGGTGGTGATGATGGTGATGGTGATGATGGTGATGGTGATGATGATGATGATGGTGATGGTGATGATGATGATGATGATGATGATGATGGTGGTGGTGGTGGTGGTGGTGGTGATGATGGTGATGGTGATGATGGTGATGGTGATGATGATGATGATGGTGATGGTGATGATGATGATGATGATGATGATGATGATGATGATGATGATGATGGTGTAATGACCATTATGAAAATTATGTCCATCATGATTGATGCGCACGACACATGACAAACAGGTCACATACCTTGGCTAGCAAACAAGAACGACACAAAACATTGCTGTCAAATTCACAAAATCTCCAAAAACAATCTTTTCGGAATTCTGATGGTTTCTCAACCGTAAGTCCCGAAAATTGAAAATGCAAACTTTAAATCTGACCAAAATGTTCCTCAGCTACCATTTGAGGGCCCAGGTCATGTGAGATCTTCCGTTCGTTCCTGCAGGGCTCCAAAGCCCTAAAATACCGAAGCGAAAATGGCATTCTGAGATTTCGAATATGTGGAGCTTACAACATCTTTCAAAAATCAGGGCATCTACAGTACATAAGTTGCTGGTTGGTGGTTTCAACCCATCTCAAAAATATTAGTCAAAATGGGAATCTTCCCCAAATAGGGGTGAACATAAAAAATGTTTGAAACCACCACCTAGCTTGATATTTAAAAAAACACCTGAAACTCCCTTGGCGAAAAGCGTTTTCAGAACCAGTTCCAGTTTTCAGATCTTGAGATGTGTTTTAAAAGACAAAACGGGCCCAGCATCACCAGCAAAAAATAGCTGGAGAACCTCCCCCCTCCCTTTCCTAGGCCCCCTGAAGCAAGAACCATCTCCCATATTTTCACATCTTCTTTGGAGTTCTCGGCCACACAGCTAGAACAGTCAGTTCTGCTGGCATCTCTTGTGCAGTCGCCGGAGTTTGTGGGCACCACTGGGCACCAAACACCGACGGTGTTAAAATCTAATGTGACCGGGCACCATTCAAAGGGTGATTTGGTCGACTCTGTTGGGCTGAAACTATCTGGGTTTGAATCTTAAACAACTAAAAGGTTGTCTAATCAATGCTTCTACCAAAAGAAAAGCAATAGACATTTCTGTTTGGCGTTGTGAAAATAGTCTACAAGTTGACTGTTATGAAAAGCATAAATATGAAATGCATATTTGCAACTTTACAATCCAAAAAGGAACATCAACAAAATCCAAATCCAGTGGTGTTTTGCGACATGGCTCGGATGGACTTCCTGTACACATTGACGTCGTCCAATGGTCCAATGCCGCAGCCCCATCAAAAGCGGCCCATGGCCATGGTGAATTGAATCTTGAAATGTAAAAACATCCCACAAACATTAGGCTATACAAGAAAACAAAAACACCTTTTGAATCTCTTGCATTTTTATCTTTACATGTTTGAACCAAGTCATGTTATAGCAATTATATTTAATTCAAATCAAAAAAATCTCTGCCCCACAATCATCCACAATCAAATTTTCAGCACCCAAGGGGATGGCGGCATCCCACCCGGTGTCTGCCTACCCGCCCGACGGCTGCCTTTTGTATCCCCCCGCATTTCTTGCAGGGTTGACATCCAGGCCCGAGAGACGACGTGGCATGCCACAAATGTGCACCTGGATTTCGTAAAATCACCGGGAAAACGCTGAAGCTCCAAAAATTAAAAAAAAAACGGTAGTTACCAAATCCCCAGGCGTTTTGAATCGAAAGCATTCCTTTAAAAAAAATCAGAGTTGTGTTTTTTTTTAGCAGCCAACACAAGCCTCATTGGTTTTTGAACCAGACGTGTTTTCAGCCATTTTGGTCAACATCTACTTGTTGTGGTTTCAGTCTATGAAAAACACATATTTTCCAGTAATCACATAGGATCATGGAACCCAAGAAGACTTGGAGTATTTGTTTTTAGAAGAGAGACATCTGTAAAAAACCACCAGCTATATAGGTCATGGATCATGTTTCAGTCAAAGAATCTGATACACCCCCGAAATCTAACACTTCGCCCCTGAAAAAATGATGGTTGGAAGATGAGTTTCCTTTTGGGAGCAAGCCTATTTTTAGGGGCGTTTGCTGTTAAATGTCCGGGGTTGTTTTCCTTCACAACCTCGGCGATAAGGCACACAACCTTGCCAGGAACTGCTGTGTGGGCGGACTTTCTTCTTCGAAGCAATGAGCCTGGCAACCCCCACACCCTGCACAAAACATATTTGGAAAAATATAAACATGTCCTTACATTGAAATAAAGGAAATCTCGTCTGTGTATACAGAATATTATCATAAATCAATATTATATATTATAAAGATATTCTATATAATATTATTCCATGCTCCTCGTTTCATGCTGTTATTATATATTATATATATATATATCCACATCCCACCTTCCACCCACCTTCCACCCACCCACCCTATTCACTCACAAACCCCCACCGAGTCACCTGGATGGAAGCATGCAAATGATGTTGTGCATGGCACCAACACAAACACCCGTATATCCCCTCATAGCAGTATGAACGGCATCATTGGCCAAGCGGACGCAATAGATGTGATCGTTGGGATTGATTGGGACTGAACCTCAGATATTTTGTTGAGGAGTGGCTCTCACATGCGAAAGCTACTCGTAAAGGATCGATTGATTCTTGTGAATCTAAGGTACTTTAAATTTGATATCATTGCTGTGAGATTCATAGTTGCTTGGTAAGTTTTAATGTGCTACCCCAAACGTACCCATACGAGACATGCAGGGTCCACTTGCACTTGAATGCCACCCAGCTGTATATGATTACATGGAAATGTGCAACAAACCCTAGGTGGTGATCCCAACATCGACCGAGTCTTGGAAAGATGAAACTTTCTGTTGCAGTTCGCTGCCGTTTCCGTACATTTCCTTTCCATGGCACGGATAATGTAAGAAGGATCGATGTAAAATGTACGGCCGCCGGAAGGTTTCCTTAGGTGAGCAGCCATCCATCCGATAAGAGCATTTCGAACAATGTTTTTTTGGATCCTTCATTGCAATTGGGTTTAGAAAGTTTACTTCAAAAGTAGTTGAAGTGACATGAAACAACCACACCCTCATAACTATGGTCAGCGCAACAGGTTTTTAGAGTGAGATCTGGTGTGCACATTGCAATGATAAACACTCTTATTTACCTCAACAATAACCCTCAGTACTTTCGATGCTATTGGTCAGTGGGTGATTTGCTCCAATTTCAGTTGTGGATCAAGTGCTTGTTCAATGTGTCCCGCAAATGCACGCCAATGTCACCATACACCGTATGCCCTGTAGCATCCTTTGCAGGAAACGCGCCATTTTTTGTTGTGGTTGACAGGCATTCAACATCAGCAGGTCATAATTCAATCCATGATGAAACAAAGAGGAGCACAAAGATATATATATATACACATATATATATATACATACTACAATCTATACCTTGTAGTCATATAACGTCCAATCTTTTCTCCGTTTTGGGCATCTGATATCCAAGTTTATTGTACTTGCCTCTTGTTTTTGACCCGTTCCTCCCATCTTTGAAATGCTGGTTGAACCACGGAGGAGCTTGGAGAAACTATGAGATAATAGTGGCAAAGCCCCATCAGGGCAAGTACGTACCATTTCTCACCCACGTGGACATTGAAATTTGGTGTTATCTTTCTATTCCAAGCCTCATTGTGGCGACACCTTTCCCCAAAAAAAACAAAAAAACACCAACCCCTTTTGATCCGAGCTAGGAAGTCAAATATCCAGCTGCAACAACAACAACAACAACAACAACAACAACAACAACAAACAACAAACAACAAATCCCAACAAAATCCCAACCAAAATCCCAAGCAAAAACAAACACACCATCCACTTTTTTTCTCCCCAGTTTGTGGGCCACCAGAAAAATCTGTCCTTTTCTCCAGTGGCGACATGCTCTTGACCTGCACCCTCAGCGACTGCAATGACCATAGATCCCTTTTGTGCCAAGGTGGTATCCACATGTGCCAACACGTCCTGCAGAATCAATGGAGTTGCTGGACATACGAAAAAACAAAACCTGAACCAAAAAGGCTTCAAAAAGAAAAAAATCAAGGAATTGAAGTGGAATTCTACCATCTTCAGATGGGTAGATTCAATGGCTTTTTTGTTATTTTTTTTTGTTGACTCCCTTCACGTGACAAAAGCACTTCCATCACAATCGCCAGTTTCTTAGTCAAATCCCCGACAAAGTCATACCTGTCATCACAATTAGTTAAGAAGTAAAGGTGCCAAGTTTGGTTCAATAGGATTTTTTGGTTGAAGCTTCACATCCAATTTTTTCCCCTCAGCACAGGAATTTATGAAAATATGTGCGCATGTAATGGGATCCAATAACGGTTCATTCAGGCAAACATCTTTTGCAAAGCTACAACACTTGATCAATAATTCATACCCGGTACCCTCCCTGAAACTAACATAGCAACGGGAAATGGATGGTTGGAATACTAGTTTCCTGTTGGGATCGCCTATTTTCCGGGGCTATGTCAGTTTCAGGGAGTGTAATATCCACATTTCAAGAATCTCATCTCTCTCAAATTTTGGCATTCATATGAGTGCAGATCAAATCAGCTTACTATCCTTCTACAAGCACAGGCTTGAAGATTAAAAAAAACATGTTACAAAAGAACAACTTACCACAAACATATCCCAGCAAAATTCCATCATCACAAAACACTTTTTTTTCCTTTTTTTTTTTCGGAGCTGCATCTCCTTCATATCCACTTTCACCTCTGGAATCATGCATAAATCCACTACATCTGCTGCAGTTGCTGCATGCATGGCCACGAAACCAGAGTCACGACCCATCAACTTGACGATGCCAACACCTGCAAACTAACGAAGGGAGGGGTACCCAAAATGATGGCTGGAAACGGCTTTCAATATGGGGGTTTCTTACAATGGTGGTACCCAACAACCATGGGTTTTCCTACTAAAAATGATCATTTTGGGGTGTTTTGGGGGTACCACCATTTAAGGAAACACCCATATGGCCATTTTGGTATCTATGTTAGATTTCTGGTGGAAATTCCGATTTCATCATACGGATTTGTTGGTTCATTTTGAATATTCCTATGATTGGGCTGGTTCATATGCCATAAGAATCCCTAGAAGGATAGGGTAGGGATGAACTCCCTGGTATCAACCATGAACGTTGCAACAGTTCAAGATTGTCGAATCGCAGGCCTCCAACCTGTGGAAAGTTTGATGAACGATTGGATGTTCACCTCTATCAAAGCTTTCTCATGTTCAGAAAGGATTCCTTAAGGATATTGTAAGAAACCTGCAAAACATTGTAATTCTCATGTATTTCAAAGGAGAAAAACTATACCTCCCTTGAAATGGATATAATGGAATCAATCTACCCAGTAACAAACCTTTGCGAAGGGAGGTTAAGTCCTATATCTGAAATGGCTCATTTAGGATGTCCAAATGACTCAAGCATTGTAATTAGGCATGGCCCCTTTAACTACAAAATGAACATGTGTTGCATCTATACGTGTATATAAGTACACTATTTAAATACATATGTGTATATATATATACTATTTAGTATGTACAGTATATACACAGCCATCTTGGATCTTGGATTCTTTAGTTACCAGGCATTTGTGTCTTTTGTCTACTGTATGTTCTGTTTAGTCTACCACTTCGACATCTCTAAATACCTGCTTGAAAGGCTTTTAAAGGTTGACAGAGTTGCACCACACTCTTCCGAAACGAAACACGGGAGTAACACCCAAACTCCTACACCCTGGAAGATGAACGGTTGGAACCTACAAATCACCCATTTAGAAAGGAAAATGACTGAACTAAACCTCCAGGGAATCATATATGTTTCAGCCGTCAATCTTCAGGGGTGTTTTTCCACCCTGCAAAATCCAAAACAAGCCGCACCTCGTTCACAACTACTTGCCTCCACCCAAGCATTTCGAATGACTTCTGATGCCTTGGCCACTGCAGTATCAAAGCCAAAAGTGCGGTCGAAGAGAACCACGTCCTGAGAGGAGGAATGGTGCTGCGTCAGGCAGGGAATTTACCCCCTAGAAATCTAACATAGATACCAAAAATGGCTATATTCAAATGGAACCACCTTTTCCAAACCATCATTTTGAGTATCCGGGTATCCCTTCGTTAGTTTTCGGGAATTTATGCATTTCTGATTTTGAAAGAAATACATTGTAGGTATTGTAATAAGAACATGGAAATGGAAATGGAAATGATCCTTTTGTTAACAAATCTCATTTTGGAAAGACCCATGTCCCATTTTCATAAATTTGAAGCAATGATTGTTTTTGATAGGTTTGTCTTTGGTTGGTACTCTAATTGTACAGTCTTGTTTGGGAAAAAACTTGAGCTTAACATGGATCCGTTTCATGATCCTACCATATCCCACCCATTGAATCGGTTGCAAAAATCTCAGCGAGAAAGCAAACTCCGACATTTTGAAGGTCCGAATCCATTTTTCAGTGTCTGTTCACTCTTTTGGGACCACAAGTTTTGAAATGCAACTAGTGCGATAGATGCGCACGCATGCGTTATATAATAATATACTGTGCAAATTTGATGATGTAAAGAGTAAAGTACAGTATAAAAGATGGTTTTTGAACGGAGCAACAGATGTCCGGGACTAACTATATACTACTAAGCAAACAACACACCCTCCATATATAGTCAGTAATTTCGCAGCACATATTGTAATCAATTCTGCAAAATAATGATTATGCGAACAACTGGCTTGGAAACCACAACGTGGAAAGCATGTAGGTGAATTCCAAAATTTAACCAATCTGAAAAAAAATAAATCAAGAGGGTTCACAATTCGTGAGGGCTTCTCTTTCAGTCACTAACGAATGCATCCTGTACACAATTAGCGAAAGGCAAGCTCTAATTATGAAGCAACGATTGCAGTAATTGGTGCTTTAGAATACAACCATATCATACCCTATCCATTTTCATAGCAAGGCCTGGTCCCAGTTTTCAATGATCTATGGCCCATACACCCTCGGCACGTTGCATCAGAGAGTCGTTGTCAATAGACTTTGGAATGCCAACGATGCTGACCGGCAACTGTCGCTTGCGCGCTGCTTGGTACAACAAATTGCCCGCAAATTGGGTGCCATCGCCACCCACCAAGAATAACATGTTGATGCCTCATGACTGAAATGTCATAATCTGGCAAAGAACCAAAAAATAGACTGCATATTCAAAAGGGGCGTAAATTTCCACTATCCCAAAGAATCAATGTCAGGATATACATTTACCTATACATCTAAGGGTGTTGGGGTACAAAACTAGGAACACACCTTTGCACGATTTGAGTTTCTACTCTGCCGACAAATGGCAATGTTTTTAACTTTCACATCTTCACAGCTTGTCACCTTGAAAAAAAACGTAAGAGATCTGTGATGATTGCATTTCTTCCAAATTCAATGGTATTTTCAGGGACCCCCAATAATGGGACCCCTTTATGGTCAGTTTCCAATACTATTCATATATCTTTAGGGATTCTTATGGGAGTGGTATGGGAATCCCACTGACAAATCAGGGATTTCTTATGGATTTCTATGGATGTGTGTTTCTCTTGATCTCCATGCTAAGTGATCAATTACTCTATCCAAATCTTCAGGTGTTTGAGCATCTCGGCTTAGTGTTTTTTTTGCACCCCTGATTGGAGTGATTTGGGGATCAGTAAACAAAGAGGATGGCCAGGATGGCTATATTTTTTGGAATTTGTCTGTTTAAACTGTGGAACTGTGAGGTATAGACTTCGACCCAGGATTGGACATGATCCTAGGAGATCCTAGGAGTTTATGACTGGATGCTTCTGTCTCAGATACGTCGCATGCCCCAACCATTGCCAAAGTCCAACATGACTCTGACAAAATGTCGCACAGGTTTGTCTTGACTTTAAAAAATTAAGGTTTATATTATATATCTCTTCATATAGAATCCTGGAATCCTGTTGGTTTCATCCATTTCATCGAGCCACCCAAGCGTTCCAAGTTGTCGCAGATTTTCTCAGCATCAAAACCACCCCTGAGAGTGGAGCTGGAAGCTGGACCACCCAATGGCAGTGGGTTTTCATGTATGGAAAACACATCTGCCCAAAGTTGGTGGTTGAGTTTCAACCCAACCCATTTGAAAAATATGCCAAAGTCAAACTGGATCATGAATTTTCCCAGGGATCCGGGTGAAAATTTTCAAAAATGTTTGCAGTTTCACCACCTAGAATCTGCCCAAAGAAGGTTCACTTAGGCAGCGAGAGGATTGAAACATATTGAAACTACAACCGACCAAAATCTGCGACAAGCGGTTTGGCTCATTTAAGTTTGATTTGCGATGCATATTTCATGTTTTCCAGACAAGTAATTAGAAACTACATCTGAACAACTGAATACCAAACAAATGGAATGGAACTCTTCCGTTCTAAAAAAAAAACTACGTACTACGGACTATGGCAAGTCCCCTGCATCTTATTTTTAAAGAAACATGCAATCCTCTGCATGTATGATACATCCAAAAAAAAAGAGATGTTTAGATCTCTCAGTGCTCCATCTTGGATATCATTTTGTACTATTGTTATATTCTTTCGAGTCATTAGCTTTCAACACAAATTCATCAACATGTTCATGCATACATGGGGATATCTCGAAAATGAAGGAAGCCCTAAAAAACGAAATCCTTGCCACCCTCCGAAAATTAACATGTCACCAGAACAAAAAGGAAAGGTTAGCTTCCAAGCAGCATTTTTGTCAAGGGATAGTAAGGGTACCCCCCCAATGCCACATTTTCTCCCAAGAAATAGCCTGCCTTCTTATACAAGCAGGTGGTTATGACGCCCATCATTGTCCCTCAAGAATCCCCTAAACAACAAAACCATCAGAATTTGTTGAGCCAAACATGGCGCCCGGCCGGCGCCTGGCTGCTTTGATAATGCTTCCACCTTTCATGTGAATATCACCTCGAAAATTTGCGGTGCGCGGGCCATGTTTGTATCCAATATGTCATAACCCCCCAACTGTTTTACTGTTTTGGTTCTTAGCAAACTGGAGAATATAGAGTCGAAAAGGGGTAAACTAGGGGTATATAAAACATGATGCAAGAATCTTGGTGAAATAAATTATACAACCTGTTCAGGCCATTTTTGAAATGGCTACCCGGCTACCGAGACATATCCAATACATATTCTGCACCAGTTGCTACATGCAGTATTTCTTCCATCGACAGTATGTTTGCGCCTCCTATTTAAAACTTGGGTGGTGGTTTGCTCATCAACAGTTGGATCAGGATGAGGTAAGAAAGTTTTAGAGACCTGCATCCTCGAAGAAGAGTCAGATCGTCCATGAAAAGTTTTGATGCCAACAGGAAAGTAGTCTTCTAACTATCACTCTTCAAGGGCTTATATACATCTATTAACTTACTAAACTTCAGGGGTGTAAAATTAGCATTACAAAAGGCTTCGCTCAACTAGAAAATGCTGATCTACCTTCCCTAAAACTAACGACTCCCACCTTGTTTTTTTCAGGAGACCACAAGGACAGATATTTCCAACTTCACAACATGTTCCTTCCAAATTCCAACTCATTTCCCTAACATGACACTGGAAAATCCACCAAAATTGCTGTAAGGATCTATCACCTCCAAGTCACTCAGGGAGAGTCATGAAATAATATGACACCAAGCCAAAACTTCATGCATCAAAATGGAAAGCCCTCAAAATGACCAGCAACCATTTCGGTCATTTGATCATTTGATTCCCGCAATTTCATGGCGCGGGCCTTTATGCACCTTTTACCACCTGGAAAGGATGTCATGGCGATCGCCACTCCCATGTCACTTGGGTTTATCAATGGTCCCTTACCTAAAAGCCACCTTTCGGAAGTAACGTTGCGTTGCGCCGCGCCATCTCCTTTCACCACAGTGTACCCCCCCGAAATTTAACGAATTGATACAAAAAATGATGGATAATTCAAAAGGAATCTCCTTTCAAATAAGGCGAAATTTTGAGGTATCCACGTTATATATATCAGGGGTGTAATCCCATAATAATCCCTTAAAAGTCCCTATTATCAGCAATAATCCATTGAATCCCATAATAATCCCTACAATTTCCCGGTGACCCGGTAATTTTTCTCGAAGTCACGTACCATCTTTTCCGTCAACTCTATGGGAGGATGGTTCACGGGATCGCTAAGACCGTTGTATCCAGCTGTGATACCAAGAATATGTCGGACTCCATACTCCTAGGCGGATTTACAAGTTTCGATGAAAAACAAAGTGATTGAGGTGATATATATATATATATATACATATATACATATTCATACAATATCATACATTCAATACTAGTTATCAAATATTAGGTATCATAAATTGAATGTAATATACTACATAAGAATATGTGTATATAAATATAATAATATATCATATGTTGGTTATGAAGCATCAAATATCTATTATGTATATAGTAAATATACATATACATATTTGTTTATCTTATTTATTAAATCCAGACCTAAACTGCAGATCCATTTTATCTCACAATCTGCAGACCTAAACTCGCCTCAGATTCAATGAATTCTGCTGAAAAAACATTTATCTGGGGTAGTCACACGCCACGAATCAGCATATGAGAATCAGAAGTTAGTAGTGTCCATTCACTAGTGACTTCAGCTAGGACCGGGTGACAATAAGTGACAACCAGAAATATACAGACAGCATTTCATGAAAATCTGGCGTTTGTTTCTTGAATCCTAATTCACTTACCAAGGCTTCACGGTTTCTTCTGCTCCTCCACATTTTCTTACAATCTGAAAGCGACTGGGACACATGAACTTCTTCTCACCAACCTATCTTGTGTTTCTCCAGATTCTTGGAACTGGGAATCACAAGTATATTTATCGCAAATTACAAACTTCTCTCGTTGTCTTCGGAAGCATGAAAAATGCTTCGGAGATATCCGGCCACCCATTGGACTTGTGATACTGCCACCCACCAGGAAACACCGTCGAATTTCTTCTCCTACTGTCGGAATGAATCAAAAACACTTCCTTACGCAACCTTCCTGCCCCCCCCCACCCAAACCAAGCAAAATGCATCAGTCGATTCAGCAGTAATTATTCAATACCCATCCCACATCACACATTTAAGCATACTATAAGAAACTCACATAACAAAAAAAGAAAATACCAAGAACTGATGTACAAATTTGCCAGAAATTCAACTGCAAGCCAGGTATCATTCCAAAGGCACTTGGTGACCCCACGAATGATGGAGTTCAATCCAGGACACAAACCTCCACAGGTCACGATAGCAGCTTTCACCTGCGGAACTCCGGTAAATTTGTTGATGTCCAACGGGTATACTAAGCTCGTGGAAAGATCAAATACTTCGATTTAAATGTTTAAACACATTGCAGTATATAGTAGCTATGGATATAACATGTGCGTGTACACGCATATGTATATATATATATATACGTATAATATATATATATACTATACATGTACTAAGATGCACTTAGGAACCCAGGGGTAGCTTTCCAGCTTACCATGCACAAACATGTTTAATGTTGAAGGAGAAAAGGAAAGGTTTTGTGAGCAGTCAGAACGAACTATGGATGGCAAATGGAAGTATCCAGAAATAGATTGTGACTTGTAGTCCACTTGCGTTTTAAGGGTTTGCTGCTCATTTCAATAGTGGGTACCAATTTCCCAGGCATTTGCTATCTTCAGCAGTGATTTCAGGTAAATCACGAGCACTGCTGTAACAGGAAGAACCTCATTGAAGCACCATCCAGCACTGGATATTCATGAATGTTCACCACATCACACACCACCCGGGACAACACACCTTCCCCAATGCAACCTTTGTTGATCTCTATGCAAACTCGTTGTTGATCCCAAGACGTACTTCAAATGTTATTTTTCCGGGGGAAAAACATCCTCCTGGAGTGAAACCCGTTCTTCAAGGAAAAAACACAACGAATCCCAACAGGATCCAACAGGTCTAGTTGGTGGATCCAACCAACCCATCCGAAAAAATCTGCTCGTCAAATTGGATCATTTCCTCAAGTAGTCAAAAATAACATCTTTGAAACCACGGACCTACAAGTATACTTAACCCTTTGGCTTCCCTTAATAAGGCCTTATTATCAAAACCCTTAATTTGAAACCACGAAACCAATAGGTTTTCCACAAGTGAAACTTCCCGCCATCCTTAGAGCACACCCCAGACAATCCCCCTAGACAACTATGAATCCGGAATCCCTGTAAATGGTCTCTTTTTGTAGAGGTTTGTTTCGGGGTGTGTTCCAGTTCGGTGTGTTGATTCACAACCTCGGGCCATCCTCCCGAAACGGAACCACCTTGCTTGGATCCCAAAAGATATGTCTCGCAGCATTGGCTCTGAGGCATCCTGACCTCGATTCGTCGATCGGTGGAAAATCTTGTTAGACCGTTTGGAAAATTTATGGTGGGAAAGACAACATAGTTGTATATGGGGGTTTCCTAAAATGGTGGGTTTACCCAACAACCATGGGTTTTCCTAATAAAAATGATCATTTTGGGGTGTTTTGGGGGTACCATTATTTTTGGAAACACCCATATGCACCATGGGCCCCCCACAACCTACAATTTTTAGAGGATTTTTATGGTAAAAACCCTGGTGGTTTAATTGGCCAACACCTTTATTGTTCATGGTTTTGGGGGCTCATGGTATACATTTGTTTAATCAAAACCATTGCAATGTATTCAAACTTCATGGAAAAAAAACGTGGAAGTCTAGAAATCATGCCTTAATGGCACGTCTGTTTCTATTTGTTAGGTCTTTGTCTTGAGAATTCCCACAAATGCTTGAAGCACTGAAACACCATCCAACAACCAATAACAGTTCTTGAACTTCATAATTCTTCCAAAAAAATCATGTTTCAAAAACAGAGTTTTTACAGATTCTTATCTAGTTGGTGGTTTCAACCCCTTTGAAAAATATGAGTCAAAATGGATCATCTTCCCCAATTTTCGGGGTGAACATAAAAAATCTTTGAAACCACCAACCAGTTATTAACCCATCAACCAAAAAACATGGGTTTTTTGTGCCCTTTTAATTAGGTGTTTCCAAAAATAGTGGTATCCCCAAACTGGATGGTTTATAATGGAAAACCGTGTTAAAATGGATGATTTGGGGCTACCACTATTTTCGGAAACATCCAATTGCAAACTACCCTTGGTGTTTTCAAAATTTAGGAAACCTCCAAACCACTACTCATCGACTCGCGAAGCCTTGAAGCCCAAGGCACTCCAAGACTTCGCTGCCACGTGAAGAACTCGGCTCCCGGGCGGCATTTTGAATGATGTTTCCCATGACCTTAGAGGAATACCCTCCAGGGGAATGGATACATATCCCACCAAACGGGAAAAGGAAAATCATCTTCAAAATGCATCAAAATCCCATTTTGTTGGGGGGATATGTTACTTCCCTGGAGGGTAGTTTTCGGATGAAAAAAAACGCGATGATTACAAATCACACAGCTGTATTTTCAAAACAAAAACCAAAGGAAGGCCAATATGAAAGGGAAACTTACATCCAGTCTTTCAATTTTTTTTCTAAAAACAATCCAGATGTCTAAAAGAAAGGCCAACAACAACAAAAAAATCTGTGTTTTCAATCCTACACTCCCTAAAACTAACATAAAAACCCCTCAAAATGTATGGTTTCCAAGTTGGGAATCTCTGGATTTCCCCCCGCCATGTTGAGATCCCCCCACCATCTCGAAGGAGTTGAGAAAGGTCATATCCTGAGGAGTTTCGGGTTTGGCAACCTGAGATTTTGAAAATAATTTTATGGAGCGAATAGAATATGGTTCTTAAACATACTGTTGATGGACGAAATCCGGGATTCACCAGTTGAGGTTGGTAGTTTATCCCGTTATTTACAGGGTTTCATATGCAGGATTTCTTCCATCAACAGTATAATATGAATTATACCCTATGGATCTAAGGATCCGCTGCTAGGAATGCACGGAAAGGCTACAATTTGGGGGGTAAAGTCAAGTATCTTCTCAGGAGGTACAAAAGGATCCATAGGGATAGTTTATGGTGTAAATATCGTGTTTAATCCTCATATAATTTACATATCTAGGATTTAGATTTTTCGTTATGCAAACCACACTTCGTGTTGACAATCTCTCTGTTCTTAGACAAGGAAACTGTCTGAGAAACCTTTCACAAACGATCCCCTTTTCTAGCTCCATTCGGAGTGAAAGTTCCAAAAATATCTCAGTTGCCATCACCGAAAAAAAAAAGTGGCTGGAACGAGAAAAAACTGTATTCTCAAGCTCGGTGAGTCTGGTGAGCCGGAAGATGTAAACGCTATACCGGACCGTTTGAGGACTTTATAAGCGCCCTGAATTCGTAGGAGAATGGAATCATGCAAAACTTGGGCATTTGGCATTTGTGTGTGATTCTTTCTGTTTGTACACACTGATCTTTTCTGTACACTTGATTGACACTTGATATGAAAGTACGTTAAAATGTTTGCATAGTTAAGCACTGATCCGGTTTCTAACAAATGCTACCGGAACAGTATGTATTCAAACAGTTCCATTGATCCTAACGGCCTGACAGCATTCAAGACTGGTCTACATCTACAGTATGTTTGAAAAACAAAAACGAATCTGGGTCTGGAACACTGGATATTCATGGAAGATATCATTCATTTTAATCAGGCAACCTTCCTTCCAACGTGAGATGTTTCCGATTGCGGATGGTATTGAAATCGAAGATATCAAAAACAATACATATTCTACAATGTGTCACATACATAATTGGCTTGGGCACCACTTGTAGATCGTGTACCTCCTATCAAACATTGACATATAACTTTTCCGATATCAAATGGAAAATTGCATGAAATTGCATAATGCATCGTCCACGACCCACTGCTTTTTCACACAATCACATCTATATTTCTTTTGTGACCTTTCCCATGCGCCACTCAACGGCCCATATGGAACAAAAATCCCAGTAAAACACCACCAGAATCAATGCCAGTGAGGTACTGGAAACTGATCCACCAACGGATTCTTGTGTTGATTCACCTTCTCTTCATCCACAGGACCTGCCACCGGTGGTTGAAAACGGGAGTTTTCTCTGGGTGCTTTTCCATGCAGTCACCGAGGATGTGGACGAAAACCATGGGAAAAAGATGCAACCAATGACCGAGGCCAAACAAAAAGCAAATTGAATTATCAAACCCAAAGATAGGTGCCTTAAAAAACGAGCTCTTTACCAAACTGTTGCTTCACAAAAACTGTTGCAACCGTCCCCAAATCTACTTTCATGTAAAGAAGCATTGCCATCCATCATCTTCGGACACTTTTACTTTATGCCAGTTAGCATATCCACTTCACATAGGTTTCACACACACATATATATATATATATGTATATCTTTACGGACTCCACATTTTGCTACAAAAAAATCCCCCCTTTCGCAACACCTGCGGAATTCACCTTTCCCAACTCGCCTTGAGGTTCCTGCTGCCATGTGGCCAAATGGCATTGACCCAGTTGCGCAGATTCACTCAAGGCCATCGTTTTGGAACGAATTTGCGGGGGCAAAAATTTGTGACGGACCGTGGTCCAGGACCTGTTTTTTCTCACGGATGGGATCGTTACACTGATTTTGTTGACTTCTTTTACCACCATGTGCACGCGTCATGCTTAATCAGCGAGCATCCTGTTGAAGTGGTTTTTATCCAGGTGGATGTTCTTGGACATCGCGGTTTTTTGTTTGAGCTTAAAGGCTCACAAAGTGGGGTACCTCCTCAACACTTAGATTCGTCGTGATTTTTTGCGGGAAGTGGAAGATGATTTACCCAGTTTGTCTGAGCTGGAAAAAGACAGCATTTACACTTTCGACCCACAAACAACATGAGAAATATTATCAAAAAAATTGAAATGTTGCGTTCAAACCAATTATCCATTATCAAAATGTGAGATTCAAACACCATCTAATCTAATTTTACACCAATTGACCTACATGTCGTTTTCATCCACATCTGTCTTTTTTTCAGCTCAAAAAAGTTTGGAAAATCACCTTCGAAAGCCGGTGCTGATAGTCGTCACCATCCACGTGGCATGCTGTTGAAGACGGCCATTGTTTTTTTTGCAGCCCTGAAAGTTTTTTAGACATTTTTTGGTCCGGGATACCGATCTTAGAATGTTGTCATAGGCTCACCGCAATGTGACTTGCAGATTTTCACGATATGCCGACACGATTTCATCTGTAAACTACTAATCGAATACCACCACGACATAGTCTAATAACTATAGGATCTACAACATATTTACGGTATATAAACTGCTTGGTATATACCCCTGAATCATCTGTTTGTCGAGTGCGGTGGAACAAAACTTTCGGAAGGTATGATGATAAACATCCACCCAACATGGTGCGAATGCTTGGGTGTCCATCAAAACCACCTGCTGTTTTAGGTGATTTCACCCCGTCATCTTGAAAACCATTGCCACGTGAATGCTGTCAAACACAGATGCTGGTCTACCCCCAACTAGCACAGCACCCTTTTTAGCACGACATCCTTAAAAGCGAAAATCGATGAAGCACTGAAAGCACGTTATCTCACAATCTGCTGCCTGACATTTCAGCAACAGTGGTGCTCAAAATTTTCAAACCCCTCAGTTATCGAGGTAGGTCACATCATCCTGTGGGTGTCCTTGGATGTTGCGACATCTTCCCATCGAGAATTGGAGTTGTATGTCGGAGCTTTATATGGACAACTTCAACATCTTTGAAGGTGCGCAGCCAAGCGACTGTAAAGAGGCTGTTTCAAACCTGGGGTTTGCTGCACGTCCCTGGTAAACATCACCAAAACAAGGTTGATGTCCATTTAAAGGCGACTTTTGTTTACAACCGCCGAAAAAGGACAATGATAAGACCGTGAAAAGAAACACTGGAAACAGCTAGTAAAAACATGTTGGAAGTCGGTCAATTCTTTGGGTACAGGTAGAAACAGCTACCAAAAACGCACGACGAACCTGCGTTTGTACGGGTACCTCGTTGCAAGTCGACCAAATCGTCAAATGGTAATTTGGCATATGCGATTTCTATGTAGTTTGGCTACGGCTATTTGTTTGCACATGATCATTGTTACACGTCTGCCATAAAACATCAAAATGGTTCTGGTGGAAAAACTGATGAAAAACATCACTTTAAACCCATGTTTGAGCTAAACTCCCAACAGCTTATTATGACTTATGCAAATTAACAGTACATTGACTATGTGACAAATGATATAAGCCAAAACAACCCCAAACAGCCAAAATCTATAGAATCTGGTATCAAAACCCCCAAACGATCCCTCCCATCCAGCACGAAAAACAACCCGGGATGAGGTACGACGTTGATCTAAGAAGTGGCCCACAAGGCCCAAGGTTCGTGAAGAAACGAAGAGACCTGAAATCTGAGTGAAGAAAAAGCGTGAAAAAATAACAAAAAATCTCGTCACAAATCATGGGGTTCTTTAGAGGTACCCTCCAGAGAACTAACATATCCCACCTAGGAAAAGGTAAATCATCTTCAAAAGTGACTTCTCAATCTTGTTAGGGGATATGTTAGTTCTGAGGCGGGTAATTTTTGATTGAAAATTCATCAGCATTCAAAATGAATCCGGCCGAGTTTGGAAACTTAAAAGTCTTAAATCTTAAAAATGAATGGTCCATTTTTGAAAGGAGTTCAACCAATCCTAACCCAAATCAACTTGGAATAGCGTGGTTTGGGTTGTTTCGGAGATAGGAGATTAGCCTCTTTGGGCCAGGTGAATTGATAATTCCAAAAGGAAATCACGTATATCATGGACGTTGAGGGGATAATATGCAAGAAAACTGTTTTTTCGGGCAATACACATACCTTTCAAACTTCATATTTCTGATACACAAAGATTGTCAACTTATGTCACCTTGGAAAATATCTGTGGAACAAATGAAAACATATTACCAGCACTCCAAGCAACCAAAATTGAAAAAAATCATTCCAACCAACCTGGAAACAAATCGAATCTGCCTCGGTTTTCTGGTGGATTCGAATCTGGCGAAAATTATGTCTATTTCACCAATCTAGATTTCCCTGAAAGAAGAGGACATGTCCCCCTTTTCAGCTACATTTTGAGGTGTTTTGTCGTGTTTTCGGTCGCTATACTTTGACCGACGATTGAAATGGTATCTTTGATCATCGAAGATCCTAAATTCACAGCTGATGACTTCTGGAATGAGATCGATGATTCCCATAGGGATTCTCATGGGAAGAACGGTATATCAACCTGCATGTACCATAAAATTCAACCAAATGTAGATAAATTATAAATATACCATACATGGATTTTATGGGGTAGATGATTTGTTTTATTGATATTTCAACCTCACCAAAACATCCAAAACACAAATACCATGAATAATAGTGACTATATAGTGTTCTGGTTCTCTATCTTCAGGTTCAGATTTCACACAAACCAACATTCCTCAAATTCCTCCCTTTGCCATTGGGAGCCACCATTCAAAACTCCGTTGCTCACAAATTCATCAGCCTCGCTCCTGAAGGTAACTGGCAACATAGATGGCAACAGCTTGGTTGGTCCAATCTTTAGATGCCCAAATTCTATTGAAGCCACAAGTTGGAGTAAGCTACCACCATGTATATACATGTATGACATGGGGCAATTTTGGCGACGCACATTGGGATTTGAAACAATTATATATGCCATCAGGAATGATTAACTTTCTGAATCGATACTTAGCGGCGCATAACTTTGACATACATCTAAATGAAATGGCAAAAGGAAAAAACATATACACTACATTTGGATGAATTTATGATATACATACATGTATGAAATGGCAAAAGGAAAGACATTCTCTATGACTTTTTCCTGTGACACTTGACATTGGGAAGTGGGGTCTTTTCCCGTGCAAAAGGTCCCTGCAAAAAGATGAAAAAGTATCGGCCATGTTGAGATTTTGAGAAATGTTGGGCAATCGTGAATTGTTGGCGGGTTATCTACAGTATCCCTTTGGGATTCACATTTCACTGAAGTTCAATGGTATCTTTACAGCAATGAACATGAAACAAGGGAAAAGCAATGACATAGTTATATTAGTTATAGTTCAAGTATGAGGATCTAAAGTTTATATGCAATGCAGCATCAGAGATCACGTTCACGACAATAATCCAGCCCCAACAAACCACCTGGAAAATTCACCACACCCTCGAAGCAAATCCACAAAGCACACGGCAATGCAACCATCCACATTCAAAATCAAAGAAGCCTGGCAGATTTCAATCAGAAACTGGTCCATGGGCCCAAAAATTCATAGTAGAAAATGATGGAACATGAGTTTGAAGTTCAGCTATGACCTGATGAATGTCAACTTAGATTCGTATATTTTGAGGCTTTTTATTCTAAAGGCAAACTTTTGGAATTACTTAACAATCTTGACTCTGCTCATCTCATTTGGCCCCCATCCAAGATTGTCAGAATCCTCCTTGTGGCACTCAACATTGCTGCTTCATCTGTCAAATTTGCATCTTTTGATTTAAGAATCCTTGTTCATCCTTTGGAAATTTACTACTCCCCCGAAAATTAACATTTTGCCCCTGAAAATAGACCTCTGGGAAAGGACATTCCTTTTGGAAACCATCCTTTTCAGGTTCCATGTTAGTTTTCGGGGGTGTAAATTTTGTGTATCCAACATTATCTTCTCACTCTTGCCATTCCAAAGACTATCCACCGCCATTATAAACAAATCATACAGTAGCAACACAAAACCATAAATACATACCAGCATTCAGAAAATCCCAAGGATTTATTCATTCCTACAAAATTGTCTGAAAAACAAATAGTACAAAAATATTCCCATCCAACAACAAAAATTCCCAGAAAAAAAAAACACACACACACATCCACCAGGTGATTCAAATTGACCTTTTCATCCCCGAGTTGGAGGTCACTTCACCCCGTAAAAGGGTCACTTACTGTCACCATCCCAAAAAGGTCACAATCGCAGAATTGCCAGGTCGTTGGTTTCATTTGTTAAGTTCGTTCTTTTATGTATGGTCTATATACACCTACAAATTGGGAAAATCTCGCTTTTTTTTTGTAGGCAAAATATGTCCCATACTACTTGAGGCAATCATTGGGATCCTTCCGGGAGCCTTCTTCTTCGTGGTGATTTGTTCCACCGCAAGAGCAAAGTCCAGAAGCGGACTTTCTGTCAAATGGGTCTTTACCTTGGATCGAAAATCCCTACGATAAAGCCCACAACGGTAGGTAGGGAATCAATCGCAGAATTTTTTCGGGTTTATTCATATTAAGTAACCCTGTTTAGATATATATTCGTTATGTATATATGCCATGTATTTAGGTATTTGACTTTTGAAATACAAATTATTTGAATATGTCTTGTGTTTTGGGGGGCGGGGTGTAAACTCCTATCACAAGTTGTAACAAAAAATGCTACGTGTTTTCGTTCCCTGATACGCACTTTGCTGAGCTTTCGCTCTACACCAAAATATCGTCTATTGATTTCTGTCAAAGGATGGATGTTTTAGGGCAAGGACTACTTCACCGCTCTCTCTCTCCCTCTGTTTTGTTTCTAATTATATGCTTGATTTCATAGCTATTTCAGCTATCTGGCTAAACTAATTATATCATTTTAATAATTCACCACCCCAAATTCAATAATGGGGTACTTTTGAAATGTGTCCCTTACTACACCACATTGAAAGTAAGTTTGGCTGAGTTCGTTGTAGTTTGCCCAAATCTATCAAGAGTCCTCATGTAACCAACCCAAACATTTCAAAGAGCAGGTACACTGCCTGAAACTAACAGTTCGCCACTGAAAATAGGCCTTCCCAAAGGAAACTCATCTTCCAACCATCAATTTTCAGGTCTATGTTAGTTTCAGGAAGGGTAACTCAAATTTGCAATAGATCTGCATGGTTTGAGCATGCAACAAATGCCAGTCTGTGTTTTTTCCAGCTCCTGGATGAATCCTCATCCTTCCTGTCACTTGAAAAGTCGGCTGAAAAACACTTGAGAAGTCGACCAACATTTCTAGCTGGGTAAACAGGGAAAACTGATAGAACAATGACATCATTTAGCTGAAAATTACACCTTAACATCTTCCCCCTTCCCCAGTTTGTAATCGCAAATGAAGGCGTTTTTTGGATCCCCTAGTAAACATGTAAAAATCCGGGTGATTTCTATTACTGGGAAGGCGGGACAAACCCAACTTGCATCACCTTACACCCCAGAAATTTAACATAGATACACCTTTTCCTAACCAACATTGTGGCTATCCATGTTAGTTTTCAGGGGTGTACTACTTTTTGCTTTATCCCTTGTTTTGTTCAAAATGTTCAAACCTCACAAGGCTTGCCAAGGCACATATTCTTTGATGAGGACCACCCGAGCATCTGGATTATCCAAGGATTTAATTCCTGGTGTTCAGCCATTTTGGTAAATAAGTGAACCTGGTATTTCAAAAAAACAACGTGGGACTTGGCAAGGAAAATCTGAACAGCAAGATTCAGCGTTTTATTCGAAAATATTGCCGATTTACAGTACAGGAAAATTTTAAACTTTTGAGAAAACCAATTTGCTCATTCATTTACCCTCCCTGAAACTAACATAGCCCCTGAAAATCCCCATCTTTCCTGGTACTGTAAATACTATCAAAATGGTGGATTTTCCATGGCTATGTTAGTTTCAGGGAGTGTATCCCATAGGATCTATGGAACTTGTAATTTCTACGTACATGAAAACCATAAAAATCAACGACACATCTACCCCCGCAGGTCCAGTTGGCCGTTTTACCGCGATTTCGCGTCAACTTGACTGAAGTACCAAAATTTACCCAAACAGCTTTGGATCCCAAAACCCATGAAAAATGAAGGAATTTTTACACCCCCAAAATATGGGTTATAACTTATAACCCTCAAAAATGCAGGTGTTTTGGGGTTCCCATGGGCATCTTTATATTAGCAAAACTCCAAATGCTCGTTTTACCTTTTGGCCCCAAAAATCCACGAAAAAAATGTTTCTGTTGCAAGCATCGGTGTCCAATGCCTGCGATCACCTTGGGAATTTTCGAAAATCAGATCCAATGAACAGTTGGTTCATATGCCTCAATGGAATATGTTTGTCTAACAATCACTGATAGACGTTAAACAATATGTAACTCACATGATCTGAGTGTATGATTGTTAGTTCTATTATATATAGAAAACAGGAATTATAGGACACTTGTGTAATCATAATCAGCCATTTGGTGTTTCATGTGTTGATCTGTTTCTTCGGAGTTCAGCTGGTGATGGAAACATCGTCAACCCGTGGCTAATGGTGACGATTTGTACATTACAGTACGTACATCTATAGTTGTATACACGCATTCACCTTTTGTTCAATACATATGCATGGATAGTAGAGATAATAATAGTGAAAATCTCTGAGTGAATCATTTGCTGCTACTATTTCAACAGCTTGAACTAAGCGTGTTTGGGAGGATTATCTCACTTTGCTGGGATATCCCCGATGATGCCAGTGACCGTCAGGATGGCCAGCATAATTTACTCTTATTGTGTCGGAGCAGCTCCCATGTCTACAGCATATACTTCTATACAATGATGCTCAATTCCAAAACTGCAAGACATTGGAGAAGCCTGGTTGATTCACTTTATTGATAAATCAGGGCAAAATAAGGATAGTCAAACAAGCTTCGTGAATCTTCATGACATGTCGATGGTGTGCTTCTATGTGTTCTTCATTGAAACATCCAGCCAATGATGTACAATGGCGTAGAATCCGAGGTACATTTCTTCCGCTTTTTTCTTTTTTACAAGGGATCTTGAAGAAGACAAAAAAAGTATCAAACATCAAATCATATCACACAATATATTACATGGAATCCTTATTGGATGCACAAGTGCCACAACTCACAACAGTTGATACAAACGTAGCCCAACCCAATGTAGATGACATGGCGTTGCCCAAAAAATGCCGAAGGCAGGCATACTGCCAAGGTACGGTCTTTTCAGCTTTGCACTTCCTGGGCAAAGCTTCACAATGATCTTGGATCCAAATCTCTTCAACTTAATCTCATAGTTATCATGTAGTAGCAGCAGTAGTACGTAAAAATATTCCAAGCATTCTTCCAGCAAAAGCAAAAAAAACAAACTGGAAACCTCATGATTACTGTCATTTTTCTTTTCAACGTCCAGCAGCACATGAAACATCTTTGGGCATGTCTCCTGGTCCTGGTCCGGATTTTTGCTCACATCCCAACACGATTGATTTCCGTGCGCTCATGTCATTTAAGGGCTCCAAACCTCTTTGACACATTCATATATACATATATATATGCATACCATGGCCCCCCAAAACCTACATGTTCAGAGGGCTTTTATGGTAAATAACCCGGTTTTTAGGTGGCCAAGACCTTTGTTTTTCATGGTTTGGGGGGGCTCATGTTGTATATATGAATGACATTTCGCTGCAGTAATAACAACAAGTCCTCATGAAAAATGACAAACAGCTTGCGACAAGTTGATGAATTCCTCATGCAATCCCAGGGAATACTCAAATCCAATCCTGGAATATGTGTAAAAATGATTGCTTCACCAATCAAAAATACTATTGGTGGCCAATTTGACAAAAGACTGGCACCCCCTTCCCTCTAATACTCTTGATAGAAGAAATCCTGCACCAGTTATTAATAGGTAGTGTATCCCACTACTTCCGGGTAGAAACAGAAAAAATCCAGATGGTGCAGGGTTTTCCCTTCCGTCAACATTCTACCCATACCCATAAGATCCATGTGACTGGTTTGTTTACCTACATGTACCATAAAAACTATTAACTAAATGTAGGTAAATATATCAGTCCCATCCAGTCCCATGGATCCGTCATTTTGATATAACCAAAATTCTACGACGAAAATTTCGACTCCAAGTTTCTGGACAAATGTTTCAGGTGACAATTGCAAATCCAAAGCTTCGCAAAACATCCGCGCTGCATCATCCAAGGCGCCACCAAAACGTGGACCTTGGGGGCCATCTGAACGGAACCATGGTGAGAAAAGGACATGTGACCAGTTTCAAGATGTTCTAGTTGGTGGTGGAACCAACCCATTTGAAAAATATGCTCGTAAAATTGGGATCATTTTCCCAAGTGAAAATAACAAATGTTTTCAAACCACCAACCAGTTGTAATATGTTGGTTTTGTTGAATGAGAGGTCCATTCAAATTTCAAAAGGACACATCTCTTTAGATCTTTAGAGACCAACGAAAGGCAGAATGCCTCAGCTACTAGACCCTGCTTTTTCTCTTCATCTTTCGTAGATGAGAAAACATCACTCAGTCTGTTTTTTTTGCTTCATTCACTAAACCCCTATAGTTTTTTTGTCGACTTCCGGTATGTTTCACCCTCAAATATATCCAGCTATACTTTGTTAGGGGATTCCCGACCAGGTTTTAAGGGTCGGTTGGCCTCGAACAATTCTGCAAATGATTTATCTGCCTGGATCTTCCAAGGGGTGCTGAATGGATGATAAGGGGTGCCTGTACACCATCCCTTAGGCTTCAAACAGCACCCTTTGGAGGATGCTGGTGTGTATTTCTTATGTTATGCAAATGATAATGATTCTCTTTTCCAACGAGTAGCAGCCCCACAAAGATCAATCATCCATCAGCATCCCATCTTGAAACCCCAGATACCAATGGTCGCCAGTCCACTGATCAAGGAAGATACCAAATCCTGGGAGAAGTCGAACCCTTTTAAGTAGAAGCGGAGTAATATGTGGAGGGTTCGAACCCTGAAGTTGATAACATTTTTGTTTGTGTTGTTCCAAAGACAAACTTACAAGGTTCTTTTTGCACAAGCATATAGACATAAAACAAATATCTATATATATATATATGGAGAGAGAGAGAGTATCTGTTGCCGTTGTTCTTCTTCTTTCAAAATAGTCAAATATGTTCCCCTCTTTTAGGATGCAAAGTGTTTCACTGTAGTAAAAAGACTTCTCGCTTTTTCAATGAAGTTGTTTCGTGAGGATCAAGTTCAGTTTCATGGAGTTCATAGGACTGGTGGGTAAAAACATTTATGGAAACAAGAAAAACAGGGTGCACCATGTGAAAAAAAGATCTCATGATCTGTGATTTTGTCATATCGTTTTCGTCGTGCAGGTGTTGGCTCACCAACAATAACCTGAAGTGTAGACGTTCCGAATTGCGATTTGTCGAAGTCGGCATCTGCTCTGCTTCAACACCAAGTGATATACAAAGCTCAAATTGACACAGTACAAATCAAAATATAGTGCAGATTCAAAAAAAAGGTAAGTATTCCTCACTTTTGTTCTTAATTCAAAACACCATTAGATAATTAGATAAAAACATTCGGAAAAAATCGCCGGCCGCATTGGGTCCTTTCCGGCGCGCGCCGCCACTATGGTGTTGTGGGCTCCCGACACACAGGGACCGTGATCCGCGGTGGTGACCATGCCTCGGCTCGAGACGTTGGTCAATTTCCAGGTGAAGTGTCTCATTCCCATGGGATCATATAGGATCCATGTATGAAATATTTACCTACATTTACCATAAGTTTACTGTATGCCAAATGTGGGTAAATATACCATACATCCCATGGATCCTAAGTATGGGATTTTTCAACATCACGACAGTCACAATAGTTTCTAGGAAACCATGAGTCCCACGGAAAGTCATGGAGCAATGGGATCCACGTGTTGCTGGAACTCACAGCCCCTTGCGGTTCACGACCCTGTTGCGAGCTTTTCATTTATGATTCATCTAGTTTCACAATGGGTTTTGTGAGCTGCTCTTGACAGACTGATGGGTTCGGAGGATACTCTCTTTCATACAAATCCTAGACGAAACGTCATTCCATGCTCTTACAGAAATCTGACATCAAACAACAGTAGGGCCATATTGCAGCAAGATATGTGTTTTCTACCACCTATCAATTGCAATCAATTATAGAATGGTGGATGCCTTGGGACATCAATGATTGACCATGGACCATGTTCATCCATCCCATCATAATATCGTTTTCCAGCACACCTGCAAACTACCAACAACATTACACAAAGTTTCCATTCACATACAAACTTGTGTTTGAACCTTTTAGCCATTTGCTCATATCCCAGCACCCTCCATTTGTAACTCAGCTACATAGCTCAATAAACTTGCAAAAATAGGGTGGCAAACGACGCCTGGTTCAACGCCAACAAAAAGCACTCGGTGGCTCCCAAAAAGTTGAAATGGCTTTGATAATGGCAGATCCACTTGCTGTTTTGATACCAACCCAAAAAAACAAGGTTGCAAATTGCAAACATGTTTGTTTGTGTCTCTGATGTTTCCCAGGATGGTATGGTTGGTGTGGTGCAAAAGAAGGCATCTACCATCGTTCATCCCAATCCTCACCCGAATTGAAAGTATGATGGTGTTTAGTGCATCACAGGCCGCAATCATGGAACATAAAGATTAAGAAGTGACACTAGGCATCTTCAAAATCAACATGTTTAGCAACAACAGGATTTTTCACCTCTAAAGTGTTCAAATCAACAAAACATGTTGCATCATGTTGCACAATTCAGGGACCTCTGATGTTGCTTAGGCTACTTTCCAGGCCCAACTGTTCAAGTTGTTGTCCAAGAATCCCTATCATGCCATAGGGACCTTGGAAAAAAATAGTTCCTGTAAACATGATCACACATGTCTACACAAATAGATATCGATAAGTATACATATCATATATTATTTATATTCTACGTATGTTTGAGTCATCTAATATCTAATGTGATCCACTAATTTATCGGCTTTGACATGTTTCAAAGTTAGGGATCTCCTGGTCCCCGCCGAGTCAACCATCTCAGGCCTGAACCAGAGCAAACAAATGGCTCCACCGACACCTGAATTACAACAGGTAAGAGAGTTGTGTGTACATTTTGTGTACAACCAAGTGTTACACTGCAGAATCTTTGGGTGGTGGATGATGATGATCATCATCAACATCATCATCATCATCATCATCATCATCATCATCGTCATCATCGTCATCATCATCATCATGATCATCATGATCATCATGATAATGAATCATGATAATGATCATGGTGTTGAATCATGATGTTTTTCATCATGATTCATCATCATCATCATCATCATCATCAAAATCGGAGAAAGTCAGGACAATCATCACTTCATTTTCATCTTTCACCTTGGATGTGTTCGCCGCTGCTTGGAACGTTTCCAACTTTTCCGAAAAACTTCCATCTGACTCAACGTCTCAATGGTCGCATCCAAAAACATAGTCAACAACAGTGATGTTCAGTCTAACTGATATTTGTCTCGCCAATTACCACCATCACATCCAACTTTTGGCTGATGTCTGCCCTTTTTCCATAGTGTCATCTAACTTCATCTGGCTAGTAGGAATCATCATATGATCAATGAAAATAAATCATCTCCTAGCCCTGAATCATACAGCTGTAAAACTCTATTTCTTCATATCCTTTAAGTAGATACCTAGTTGGTGGTTGAACCAACCCAATTGAAAAAATATTAGCTCGTCAAAATGGCTTTATCTTCCCCAATTTTTGGGATGAAACATTCCAAAAAATATGTTTTCGTTGCCACCACCTATAGATACATACGGATAATCACTGGTTGGTGGTTGAACCAACCCATTTGGAAAAATATGCTCGTCAAGATGGGTTCATCTTCCCCAAATAAGGGTGAAAACCACCCAGATCATATCATTGGATCCTTACCTTTCTCATCAAATCGATTCGACTCAGCCAGGTTCCCGGACCGAGCTGCTGATCTTTGGCCACCTCCGAAATAGGTACCCCTGCATAGGTTGCTTCGGCTCCACGGTCATCACTGATGGAGCACACGATATTCGCAGGCCTTGGAACGAACGATTCGTAGGCTCAGTGTGGAAATTTGTGGAACATCATGCAGCCCCTTGGGGTTGCATAGGAGAATGAAGCGGCTGGAAGGGGCGGAGTGCAGCTTAGGCATATCAAATGCTGGTTGGATTGGCCATCATTCCACCGAAATGAAAAACTGATGGGTTTTCATGTCCACGATTTCTGAAATTTTCATAACCCTGGTAGTTCGTAGGATTTCAACAAATTGTATGGTTAACTCTTCTAACCAGGGGCCCTTCTATTGTTGTGGCTTAACATGTCTTCTTTACCAAGATGCTTTCTCACCAGTCCCTTCTTCTTGAGCGCTTCATAATCGCTCGGCAACTTGGGCACCGGCGGCTCGTTGCTTACCACAATGGCACCGGCCTTGAACTGCACCAGTGACGCGTTGGCAGCAGCCAAGGGTCGTTTCAAGAGGAGAAAATTCCCTAGGGATCCAATCACCGAACCTGAGAATGGTAATGGCCTTGCTGAGGAGGTGACTATACACCCCCATCATCATCTGACAAGGTGATTGGATCCCTAGGGATTCCTAAAGAAAGGAATGATTCAAACGACATTTCACAACCATTTCAGTCACATGATTTTTTTTGCACTAGCAATTGGACCTAAGAACAACCACTACCATACACTCCCTCTTCAGCTTCCAAGCATAGTTCAGGTGCAAGCATAGTTCAGGGCGGCCCATTGTTTAGTCCCCTTTTTTTAGTGAGGTAGACCTCACCCAGCATGCAAATCTTCGCCGTAAAAAGCCCAACCCGTGGGAGTTACAAGTTTTAAGCGTTTCACACGTTGGCACCTTGACTAAGACCTGGTACACCGCTGCGATCAAATCCCCAAATTCATCGAAACTGCCAGGCACATGAGCACCTGACACAGCACGGATGTTTTGGTTCATGGGTCTGGGAAAGTGGGATATCAGGATATCCCATTGCAGCATCCAATACTGTAAATTTCAAATGGTAAATACAGTCTCAGTTTGAAATTGGCTTCCTTGGCTGACTAGTTGGCTATAGCCTATAGCTCATGTTGCACCATCAAATTTTGGTTGCTGTGATGGAGATTTATTGAATTCGATTCTTACCACTCAAGATCACACCTTGGAATCTTTCCTCATGTTCAAATCCGTCAGAATCATTTTGAATCCATTTCCCAGTCCACCTTGCCTCTTCACATTTCAAATATCTTAAAGGATGTTACACCCGTGAAAATTAATATGGAGCCCAAAAATGGAGGTGGATGGTTCAAAAGATGTTCCTTTTCAATTGGTAGTGATTTTTCTTCCCCAAAACCCATGTTTGAGACACCTGCTCAGTGTGGGTTTGTTTCACCGCGGGTTCCAAACGGTGTGTCCGTTCTTTTTTACGTCGTTTTAACAGGGAAAACAAGGAGTCTAGTTGGTGGTAGAACCAACCCCTTTGAAGGGGTGAAAATATCCTAATTTTCACCCAGAAATAATCTCCTAATTTTCACCCATCCCAGGAGCCGCACCTGCTTGACGCAAGGCCCTATTCTTTGCTCCAGCTGTCTCTTCATCGCCACGGGCTCTAGCACCTGCATGGCCAAATTGTACCTGGCAGGTGGAAACACTCCCTGAATCCATCAAAACTTAAATGGAACCTGTCCAACCGGACCCCTAGAGCTATTAGATACTCAGGTTTTTTCGGGGTCCGTTCAGAGATTTCTTGGACTGAAACTAACAGATCGGCCCTGAAAAATACGGCCGGGCCCCAAGAGGAAAGGATCGACTTCCAACTTCCAACCATCCATTTTCAGGGGCGAACATGTTACTTTCGGGGAGTGTACTGTTTTTTGTCTAGTTGGTGGTTTCCAAAATGGTAATATTTCCTTAAGTAGGGGTGAAAATAAAAAAAAATATTTGAAAACACAAACTATTTTTTTGTGGGTTGGAAAGTGACTTGCAATATATCCAGCCTACCTGTAGAACGTCTTTTGGGGCCTTGGACGTTTGTTTCTTACTGAGCACTGCTGGAAATAGAGGCTATCTCTATCTCAACGCTAGTTTTGCAAGTGATTGGACTGACTGCATGTGCAGAGGCTTTCAAGTGGTAGCAGTACAGTACCTCTATAATCGATATGATGCCCGTGTGAAAAAAGGTGCACTGGTTCAAGAAGAAAAATCAAATCACGCTACATTAGAAGATTCCCCTCATATTACCATCGTCCGATGTGGCTGTAATTCACCGCCTCCCACAAAAAAGGCACAAACTATCCGCTCCCATCTAGGCGCCATCAGCTGGGCTGGGGTCAACTACCCTGAAGATCTAGTTTTTCACAAAGAAAATAATTCAGGTGTGATTCAAACAACTTTCCACCTTTAAAAAAAAAACATCCAAAAGTATCTCAAAAAGTCACATCCGGTTGAAAAAAACCTTTCCTTTTCCTCATCCAAAAGTTCCCCTTCCCAAAAAACATCGGGGAAAAAAAAACACACATCACCACATCCTTTTGTAGCCAGCTCCACACCTCATAGTCGAAGGCTTCTGCTGCGGTGCCGCAACACCAGGCCACCAAGGGCTTCGTAATACGGCCATCCTTAATGGCTTCTGCCATAAACATTCGTTGTGAGAAGTCCTATAACCCTTGTATACATCTCCATAAAAACCATTACAAGAAGTTTGTATTTTCATATGCACCAACCATCTACCACATACATCAGCACAAAACCATAACAACACTACAAAAAACAATATTTTAATAAATTATTTTATTAAAGTATTGCCTCATTTATTTTCTAAATTATTACTATGCTTCTTTGTTTTAATATGGTCATAAAAGTATTTTTGGCTCATTGACTTATTACAAGCAGAACAGAAAACAACTTTACTTTCAAATAATCTTCTTTGTCCCTGCTTTCTTTTTCTATACTCTTCATCTTCTTCATATCTTCTTCTTTGTTCCTCGTTGTATCTATCTTTATGTTTTTCACGATGGACTTTTCTATATTCATTACATTTTTTACAGCAGAACTTACCTTCATCAAATTCATTCAAGCATTTAGTCTGATGACATTTACTACATTCTTTTTTATCACTCATATATACCTAATATCTATTACCCAAACCCCTTTAAATACTTTTCCTAGAATTATTATTAATTTTCAAATATTTCATGGTTTATACAAATCATCATTGATAGAAATAACCTAGACAGATAAAAAAAAATAGTAAGTATTGCGTAGTAATATAGATGATATTTTTTGTAGGATTTTTTTTACCCCACTGTTGTCCTGTCCTGCCTGTCAGAAGGTTTGAAAAAAGCGCTCAAGCAAGCCTTGCAATAGCAATGGTGGGTATTCTTATCTTATTTATTTTTATTTTTCATTATTGAGACTTCGTCTCAAAGCAGGCTAAAACCCCTTTGATCCGGAGCCCCTCATTTTGTTGTGGTTTGTTGGTGAAACACTAGTGTTTGTTTTCTGGTAGCAGTTGTCTTGCCGTTCTGCACTAGGAGTTGTTTATAGATATACATATATACTAGATATTTAACTAGCTAAGTGGCAGGCGCGATATTTGTGGTAGGCGCGCTCTATCACACGCCCGTAAAAACAAAACAAAAACTCTCGCGAAATTTTTTCCAGCGCCTTTTTGGAGTTTCCTCCAATTTTTGCCAAAACGCGTTTATGACCCGAACTTTGCAACAATTTTGGGTGATTTCAACTTTGATATTTTGCTCACTGTGCTTGATGGTTTTCATTTTTGATGTTTTATTTTTTGTTGGGGGCTACCTCATCAAATAGATGATATAGTATGTAGTAGGCGTATTATATCATCTATTCAAAATCAGCTGTGCTATTTAGTTAGTCTTTGTTGAGTTTTTTTGCTAGTGTATGTTTTTACAGGTTCATGAGGAAACTTAACAGGACATCTAGAAAAGTTATATTCATAATCGTATTCTTTGTATTTAGGTATTTTGTATATGTATCTTATTATTTTGTTGATTGTCTTTATGGTAATTGCGGGGTCTCTACAATATTTATCAATGATTGTCAAAACCTCTCTTACTATACACATGTCTTTTTTTAACAAATCTAGTCTTAGTGTAGAGTGTAAAAAATCAGATATGTTATTACTATAACCAATTTTTTCTATGTCCTTTACTTCAGGTACATCACATAACAAGAAAAAGACATCAAGTGTTTTTATACTACGGTTGTCTCTCAATATCTTTTCCTCTAAATTATCTATGTCCATCTCTAACCCTTCACAACCAGCGCCTTCATAAATAGCATCAAGAGTGTCTGCATCAAAATGTCGTATAATTTCAATAGAAGTGTTTGGTTATATACTTTGCTTCAATGCTATATTTATATTGTCAAATTTGTGACTACAATGTTCAAATATGTTTTTAAGCTCTCTTAGCATATCATTTGCATCAAGGACATCCAACAATTCATTGATGGTATCATTCTGCTCTTCCAAGGTATAACACACCATATATTTACTATATTTTTAAGCACAAAAAATATTATATCATTTATATTGTTTATTAAATGTTTTCTTCACGTCTTTTTCATTTTCTTTTTTATTATCATTGCGTTTCTCCTCTCTAGTTTCCCTTTCCTTTTTAATCTGAAAACATCTTCAAAATCCTCNATGGTGGGTATTCTTATCTTATTTATTTTTATTTTTCATTATTGAGACTTCGTCTCAAAGCAGGCTAAAACCCCTTTGGTCCGGAGCCCCTCATTTTGTTGTGGTTTGTTGGTGAAACACTAGTGTTTGTTTTCTGGTAGCAGTTGTCTTGCCGTTCTGCACTAGGAGTTGTTTATAGATATACATATATACTAGATATTTAACTAGCTAAGTGGCAGGCGCGATATTTGTGGTAGGCGCACTCTCCCACACGCCTGTAAAAACAAAACAAAAACTCTCGCGAAATTTTTTCCAGCGCCTTTTTGGAGTTTCCTCCAAATTTTTGCCAAAACGCGTTTATGACCCGAACTTTGCAACATTTTGGGTGATTTCAACTTTGATATTTTGCTCACTGTGCTTGATGGTTTTCATTTTTGATGTTTTATTTTTTTGTTGGGGGCTACCTCAAAAAATAGATGATATAGTATGTAGTAGGCGTATGATATCATCTATTCAAAATCAGCTGTGCTATTTATATAGATAGTCTTTGTTGAGTTTATTTTTGCTAGTGTATGTTTTTACAGGTTCATTAGGAAACTTAACAGGACATCTAGAAAAGTTATATTCATAATCTTTTTTGTATTTAGGATTTTTGTATATGTATCTTATAATTTTGTTGATTGTCTTTAAGGTAATGGCGGGGCCTCCACAATATTATCACAATGACTGTCAAAACCTCTCTTACTATACACATGTCTTTTTTCCCAACAAATCTAGTTTAGAGTGTAAAAAATCAGATAGGTTATTTTTATAACCAATTTGTTTCTATGTCCTTTACTTCAGGTATAACACATAACAAGAAAAAGACATCAAGTGGTTTTATACTACGGTTATCTCTCAATATCTTTTCTTCTAAATTATCTATTTCCATCTCTAACCCTTCGCAACCAGCACCTTCATAAATATCATCAAGAGTGTCTTCATCAAAATGTTCTATAATTTCAATAGAAGTGTTTGGTTATATACTTTGCTTCAATGCTATATTTATATTGTCAAATTTATGACTACAATGTTCAAATATGTTTTTAAGCTCTCTTAGCATATCATTTGCATCAAGGACATCCAACAATTCATTGATGGTATCATTCAGCTCTTCCAAGGTATAACACACATTTCCTTAGTCATTTTTAAGCCCAAAAAATATTATTTCATTTATATTGTTTATTATATGTTTTCTTCACGTCTTTTTCATTTTCTTTTTTATTATCATTGCGTTTCTCCTCTCTAGTTTCCCTTTCCTTTTTTAATCTGAAAACATCTTCAAAATCCTCACTGTTGCAACTATGAATATTTTCAAAAACTTCATCCATACGAACCTATATTAATATAATGCTATTTAATCCTCAAGTCATGTTAAGTCATTTATTTTGTAGTGTCCATATGCTAAACTATCTATTGAATTTGTCCAATACCTTTTATTCTCATAACTGTTCAAACTTACTTTTGTAGTATTAATACTGTATATCTTATGGTTTTTACTCCTAATACTATTAAATGACCTATGAATAACTTGATTAGTTTCTAATACCTGATTGTAATCATCATACATTATTTTTCTTTTTACTGTGTTCTTTGCTGTGCCCTTACACTTCTTATATTCCGTATCATCACCGTGAATTCTAAAAGCATAACATTTAGGACGCAGTCCTATAAATCCTGTCATTATTTTTCCATCCACTTCATCCTTAAATTTACCCAACACCTTCTTATTAGTTGCATCATAGCATTTATGCTTTTTATCATATCCACTAAAGTCCATTTCATCATTTATCTCCTTTAAATCTTGATATATATCATCAGTTTTAGTATGAAATACGAAGCTGTCAGTATCAGTATATACCATTCTAATATTATCTCCGTATGTAGGTTTCATAACATCATAGAAAAATCTATACATATGTTGCTTACTCAAATCTAGAATACTCATTCCAATGAATATAGGTTTGTCAAGTTTTAGTCTAGGCTTTTGCTTTTCTACTCCTACTAGATTTTCATTTATGATATGACTATGTTTAAATGATGGATTATTAACACACTTCATCAATCTTTTTTCATCACTGACGATCTCAAAATCTAAATGCTTCCGTTTATCTTCCATTGTTTTACCAAAAACCGCATTGTTTAACAACTTGAATATATCCTTTTCAAAATCATTCCTAGCATTCTTTCTTTTCTCTGTGTTAAATTCAATGTAAGGTTTTAATATCTCCTTTTGTTCAAATTTAATTGCTCTATGTATCTTCTTAAGCTTTAATCCATGCTTAAGGTAAAATTGTAGAGTTCTAATATGGCTACATACTTATTCTTGTCATTTAGGTTCAATATCAACTTGCTTGTTTTCTCATCTTTTGGTTCTTTACTACCATTGATTAGTTTGTATATTTCTACTTGCTTCTCTGACAACATATTAGCTTGAACATTCATGACTTCAGGCGCTAAAGGATAATCATTATGTAAATCATGTAGTTCTTTTGGATATTCTAAATCCACTTCTAGAATATAACCAGTTCTTCCACTATCATAATTAATTATGTCTTTTTCTGTTATCTTATCATCCCATTTTAGGTTTCTATATGGTAGTTTTTGTATCATGCTCAATCCGTATAAGTTGTTAGCATCTAAATAGTTTATATAACTACTTGCTTTCTTTTTATCATAACCACTCCCCATGAACTTGTTGTTTGCTTCTACTTTCTTGCAGGTTGTTTGTGTCATACCTCCACGAAGTCCAGCCTCTATCATTTCGTACATTTCTTGATCATAAACTAAATCAATTTCTATACCAGTAAGCTTAAGCATGGCATCAAATGCAAAGTTAGGAAGAGTATAATAATAAACAGGGTCTAATCCGTAAAAGCTTAAGCACATATCCCTAAAATTTTCAAAAACATCAGTCAATAATAAAACATCAGTTTTCAAGTATAAATCATGATACTCACCCATATTCTGAATATCAAAATGCTTCCATATTTGTTTTGCCTTCTTGTAGTCATCTAATGTTATATCTTCTTCACTCAATCTACTATAAAATTGTTCTTTAGATGGCAGTTGTTCATCATTAAATTTATCAAACGAATTAATGTAATCATATGGATATACTCCTTTTTCAGTTAGTAAGTCTAAACACTTTTCTGTTTTAATGATATCATTTTTACTACTATATCTAAAATTACTTTGCCAGTTTTCACGCAATATCCATTTACTTCTATCTTTCTCATCTGTATTATCATATTTTGTCATGGATACTAGTTTATCTAATGAAGCAGTGATAAAACTAAAGCTGTCCTTTACACTTAAACTATCAAATCCGATGTTGATAAACTTTTCAGAGTTCTGCGCTATAACATCTATCTTTTTCTTATTGCTTAATTTCTCGGCATTCTGTATTATTAAATGTCCATCATAATTCTTCATGTTATGAAAAAATACTGGTATTTTAAAATATCTATTACAAAAGTTTAGATTACACATGCTATGAGCGCACCCTCTATACTTACCTGTAAAGTGACAATGGTCTCTAACTTTTTTGNGTTTAGATTACACGTGCTATGAGCGCACCCTCTATACTTACCTGTAAAGTGACAATGGTCTCTAACTTTTTTGTATTTCTCTGCTTCTTTTTCATTCTTATATGCGTTCTTAAATCTATCACCACATATACAGCAGTGAGTAGCGGTTTCAAAATCTGTTTTATCTTCATCAGTCATTAGTATTTCTTTATTTTCTTTCATTTTTTCTTTTATTTCATCCCTTATTTCATTAATCTTATTACAAAACACATTAACGGCATCAGCTCCTCTATACAAAAATTCATGATTAGTATTATCAACAGCATCCACCAAGTTCAACATAAATCCGCATGGTTTATGCTCTTGATAATTGTAGGTCTTAATTTCATCATCTTCTGGTTTTTTGAGTTCTTCGGTTAAACATTCAAAATCCGCATATATAACAAAAGGACACCTTAACTTCTTAAAGTGATGCTTGAACGTGAGTTTTTCATCTGGAGTGGGCATTTCTATTTGCTGTCCTTCAACTTCCATACATCCTTTCTCATAGTGTTTATTTAATAATTCTTGACTTCCAAAACCATTATGACAATATTTGCAAAAGTAAGACTTATTATGAAATTTACTTTTTTGTGAGTTTAAAAGTCTGCTACAGTCTTTTATATAAACATAATGACTACTATCATCCTCATCAATCCTTAACAAATCAATATGACATTTAGCATCTTTGTTTTTAAGTTTTCTACTTATTACTATTTGTTCTTGTTCTTCATCAACTTCAAACACATTAACTGAAACATTATGATTTAGTTCTTCGAATCTATCAATGTCATTATTATTAGCTGGAAAATTAATACCAAAATTTAAACAATCTTCTATCTTTTTGTAGTGATAAAAATTTTCTGAATGACTTTTTTCATAGATTTTGTGATAACCACACTGAATAGCATATTGAAAACATTTATCATCTTTATTTTTAATATTAATACATGCTTTCTTTAATGATATCCATTTTGGTAGATTAATATATTTACCTGCTCTTGTTGGGTTGTATTTGTT
>DF239179.1:245283-282493 GCA_000507305.1 Breviolum minutum Mf 1.05b.01 | reverse complement strand
GACTATCTACGTCTATAGTTAATAGTAGTAATACGTCTTAGTATATAAGAACTAGTGTTATATAGTCTTATATATAACTTAGTTCGTGGTGTAGTGGGGTAGGTTGGGGGGGGGTTGGTTGACCAGTCATGAGGGACATGTTTATGGTTAGATGTTTTCGCTTCCTTTGTTCTCTTCAGATCTGAGGGATTTGAGTCAGTGAAGAGGTGTGTCATCCTGGTTACATATGAGTGATCTTTCTGGTGGGCGGGGGCAGAACACCCCCCGAATTCTTCGCAGTGGAACCATGAAGAAGGAAAGCTTCTGAAGGAAACGAGTTTTTCCATCTTGGTTTTGGGGAAAAAACCATCGAACGATATGTGAGCTATTCGAGGCGGATCCAAGTAGTTAGTTAGTTGCTAGATGGTTTCATGGTTGGATATCTTCTTTTTTTTTTTGGGAGCTCAAAAAGAACACAAAGAAGTTGAATGTGATATCAGTTACCCTGGTGGTTGAATCTATGCCAGTGATTCCTTGATATTTTTGTTCTTGATTTTCTACAAGGTGGGCCCCTACGATCGTTATAAATGGGGTTTATAGCTCCTATAAACGACCTTATAAATGGGTAACTGGGGTGATTTCACCCTACTTATAGGAGTTACAACCCCATTTATAACGATCGTAGGGGCTCACCCTGTATGAAGCTTCATAGCACCACTTCTTATTGTTATTTTCTTTCCGACTCTCCGTTCTCACCAGAGCTTGTGCCATCGATGTGTAAGGTCGGCCACTTGCTCGTTTTCCTACATAGGCAGGGCAGGGCAGTTGCTAACTTGTCGGAGCAAGTTAGGGTTAGTAGATTTCAAGTTAGAAAAAATCAACAAAAAACAACTACAATTCCAGCTGTGACCAGTTCACCCTGGTTTTTTTCTGTGTAGAGGATGACAGTTTTTCACTACCCAGGTATATCTTTGGAGAACATATTCATTCCAGCCATTTGAAAGAAGCATCCCGGAACCTGAACCAAAATCAGGATTTTGACGGAATGTCACTGGCGGCGATGGCCAAAATTTCCCATCAGAAACTACATAAAATTTCAAGTTAGATCTACAGCTTACAACCAGGATTATTAGCAGTTATATTTCCAACAACGTATACAGAAGCTACAACAATCCGGACTTATAGAGTTATGAAAAAATGCGATGTATGATGTAACTATTTTTGAGTTTCTGCAAAAAGCATTTGGCATACCTCTGCAAAAACCACGCCTTGAAGCCCGCTTGGGTCCATCAGTGAGATGTAGACCCCATCAAACAATTTTCGGCAGTTTTTGAAGACTATACTCTGCATACAAATCATTGTTACCCGTCCTTCAACACTCATAGAAGTGGACCAACATGATCATTTTGGAGATTTTTCCGCAAACTTCTCTTCCAGGTGCCTGGATTTCTTTTCTCCCACTTCCAAGGTTTTCTTGGGAGGATTGTTGTACCTTTTTTTTTTTAAACAGGATAGGGGTATTTATACCCAGAATAGGGAAAATCGGGGTAATGCTCCCCCCAGGTCCATTGGCTGGCTCTTAGATTTTTTGGTTAGTTCCTTGGGGTCTCCAAGAAAATGCCAATTCGATGAAGTTGAAGAAGTGACACATGTCACTTAGGGTAGGTCAGTCGTAGATCGCCTCCCATGGTGTCGCCAACAAATGATCCAGGTATGGTTGAAAGTAGCCATGTTTTTGTTGGGCAAATCTTCACCTTTTCATTCCTTCTTGGAGGAACTGCTTTTCGTACCTTTTGTTTTTGAAATAGATCAATGCCTGATACATGAACAATAACATCCTTAAAGCTGGCATTTTTTTGGTTAAACCGCCACATACCAGGTGATTCAAGGTCACGTGACCGACCAAATTTGGGATGGTGAGTTGAAAACGTGACTCCCCCGAACTCAAAGGCTATAAACGTGACCTGCAACTGGAGACTAAAAAGGGTTACGGCTTGAATCACCTGGTCATTGAAATTTCCTCTTTTACAAATCCACCGTTTTGATGTTGTTTGTTTTGGTTTCGTTTCTGGCATTTTTGGGTTAAACGCCACATATGGATGGGTTTTTTCCGCATCCTTTTTCCATACGAACGTCCATTGAACGACGGATGGATGTTTCGACGAACGAACGACACTGCGCCTCGAGTCTCGAGGCTTTGGCACAGTGACCAATGCGGCAGAAGAGTGTATTGATCCACACAGAGATCTTCCTATTGGCATCACAGTCTCTTTGCTGATTTGCTCCTTGGTTTTCTGATTAATAGTTGGAGTAGAGTTTTGGATAGTTTTGGGGGTATCTTTTTTTGGGTTGTAGCAAGTAGATATTGGACATGAGTCCAATAAGATATCACATTTGCTTCTGGCAAATGTACAAATAATATGATTACACTCGGTTGAACTAACATAGCAATGGAAATTCCACCATTTGTAGATGTATTCCCTATTGGAAAAAAAGGTGGATTTCCATGGCTAATGTTAGTTTACCGGAGGCTATTATATGATTATTATATAATTATTACTCTATATGTATCCAGTATACCTTTGCACCCATTTGGGACCCGTTGTTTTGGGGGTTTGTTTGAACCCTCAAAAACAAGGTCTTTGGTATTTTCTCAAAACAGCCCTTCGCCCCATTTTGGTGATTCGTGATGTGTATTCTTCAGAAAGGTCGGCCAAAACCTTTCAGGTTGAAAAACTCTCATCATGAATCACCTTAAGGGTCTGTTCGAAATGATGGGTTTTTTCCATAGGAAGCGATGGGCGAAGTCACTCACTCACAAAATCTGTGAAACTTCGGGTTGTGAGTGATTTGCGGAAAACAATTCCTAAAGTGCTTAGGGGATCGATACACTGACCACTGCCATACTTGAAGGATCCATCCCATGATTGTAAGTGGTTAGGATCACCATGCTTAGATGTTGTCCCCTTTCACTAGGGTGCTGGTCTAGTTCTAAATGGCTTGGTTTATCCCCTTAACTAACCACCTACTATTTGGAAAGATCCTCCAAATACCTCTTAGTTCATGGCGAATTTCTGTTGGTTTGGTTGTTGGGTTGGTTGTTTTCATTCCTGGAAATTTATTGTTTTCCCACGAATTTCCTACCCAGCTTCGCAAACCGTAAATCGTCGTAAATCAACCGGACGCCGCGTGGCTGAGGTGCACTGTTGCCACTTGCCTCCATTTTGGGGAGTTCAAAACACGAAAGTTGAAGTCGGAAAGGGTTTTTGAAGATATGTTCTTGGGGAAGTGTCTTCTTTTTTTTTTTCGTGACGCAAAAAATATATTCTATACCCGGACCTTCCAGTTTGGGTGCCACAAGGTTCCGTTACCAGGGTGTCAATTCACCATCCCTTAGGTGGTAGTGGTTTCAAGTCATTTTAACATTTTCACCCACCGAACATTGGGGAAGATTATCTACAAGTTGATGAACCTATTTTTCAAGAGGGGTGGAATCGTACAGCGATTCTCCATATTTGGTCTCAAAATTACCCTTCTAAAACCTGTGGGTATTTCTTGGCTTTTTTTGGTAGAAGAACCACGAGTCTACCCCATGGTCCAAGTACATGGCACAGTCCCCAAAAGGTGGGCTAATACAGGGCTTATATAAACCAATACATGGTAACTGTGCCATCTACTTTTACCCTGGTGTAATAAACTTCCATTTTTGGGACAATGGAAAAAAAGGGGAAATCTCTTTTCACAACATTTTTCGGGCTCCAAAATCTCACTTTTCTCCGGAAAAATCCCCCTGGTGTTTTGCCAGATGTTTTTTTAGAGTATAGCTGGTTTCATTGCCTCGGAAGGGCAGCGAAAAATGGTTGTGAATCCCAAGATTCGTTAAAAGCCAACGAAAATCCCCTAAGATTGTTTTTTTTGCCCAAATATGTAAAAAAGCCTACGAAAATTGCCTAAAAAGTTTTTTTTTGCCAAAAAAGTAAAGGATTTCCTTTATTTACCATTTTTTTTCTTTTTGGGTCGTTTTTTTGGGGGCCCGGATTCCACTCGGCCTTAACACTCGGAAAAAAGTCCACATCGGCCGTTTGGGAACGCTTTTTTTGATTGAAGCGCAAAACGGTGGTCCGAAAAGACTTGAGGTACATTGCCTTTTCGGTTGTCTTGGCCAGGGACCTCGGGTTTCCGAAGTGTGAATGTCTGTGTTTTTGGTCAGAGTTGAGATTCAACCCTGAGCAATGAAAAAAAGAACCTTGTATAGAGGATTATAGTACCCAGTTATACCTGGATCCTGTGTAAAATTTGTGCCTTCTCTTCACCAACAAAAACCTATCAATTTTGGCATATCTGGAAGATCCAGTTATATAGGGATCATAGTTTGTAAGAAACCATGACATAAGGGATCCCTTTTAAAACAACCAGGATTCAATGGAAAGTAAGATGTTTTTTTGCGTGGCTCATGTGCTAGCTGGCGCTTAGGAGCTTGGGGTATACAAGATCCCGAACCATCGTGGGAAGCTATTTGAAGCTACCCCCACGTTTTTAAGCACATTGTTGGGTGGTGGTTTGACATATTTTCTTATCTTCTCCCCTAAAATTGGGGAAATGATTTAATTTGACACAATAGTTTTTAAACGGGTTGAAACCAAAAAACTAGTTTTGATTTGGGGCGTGGGCACCCCATTCTAGCAAAAATTCCCTCACAAAAAAATGCATGATTTCTGAGTTAAGATTTCATGTATGTAAAACCAGGGAATGGTCCATTCTAGGTCCATTCTAGGGTTGCAATCATTTATTAGCATGATACACTCGGGTAAACTAACATAGCTGGCTGGAAAATGGACCATGTGAAGATGTATTTCCTATTGAAGTCTGGGGATATTCCAGCCAGCTGGCTGTTAGTTTACCAGAGGGTACATCGTCATCTCAAAAAAGTTTTCGATCCAATCCCTCATTGGATCATGTATAAGAACACTTGTCCAGGGATTTGGTTGATTTCTTAATCCTGAATCCTGACGTTTCAATCCAGTGGCGTCATTTTGAGGAGCCCCAAAACACTTCAAACCCCTCCCATTCAAGGGTGCAATGATTCTTTCCAGGATGGCAAATTAGATGCAAATTAGCAAGCCGCCCAGATCAAGCGGTTGGAACTTGTTTCATAATGTAGGTGGTTGGTCAAAGTCAGGACCAGCAGATAGAAGAATGAAATTGAATCTTCCACGTATTAAGATTCATTTGCAACTCCATTTTTCCAAGTGCATGTAATTTTACTCCAGGATTGCAAGATAGTAACAAGATAGCAAGACAGTAACAAGTACCAAGTACCAGTTGTGCATATAATTTTAATCCATCTTCCAAGTGCTGGTCCAAGATACCAGAAAAGTCCACGAGTCCCAGCTTTCGCCGTTTTGGAGGTTGGAATCATCCCTTACTACGAAATCAATCCGGACCGCCGATGGGTTGGAGTTTTTGGCGGTCGTGATGGGTGGGTCCTTCATGGATACCGTACCTGGTATCCCCGAAACATCCCACGAATTTTTCGATGGTTGGCTTTCAGTTGGATGATGATTCCAAGCCTTCAACCTTGGGGAAATGGTTGGAAATCAACCTTGTTTATAGGTTCCAGGTAATGATTTTTTTTTTGGGACCCCGGATGTCCATATGTATTTTTTTTCAGGTCCCTAAAAGGCCGTCTTTCAGGTCAGGTGGCTAGCACTGAGTTCTCAAACTTGGGCAGTTGGTGGTTTGGAACTGCGTGGCTTTTTAACCATGGAAGTTTCTGAGAATCACGGATTTCCAACAAATATCAAATATCCACTTCCAAATGAGCCCTTTCATAAGAGTGGGAGCCCCCCAATTTCTGCACCGCCAGAGCCCCCGAAACCAGCCAGCAAAAAACCACTTGGTAAAATGACGCTTGGTCCGAAGGGTTTGTTAGATGTCCATACACGGCCCTTTTTTTTTCTCTTTTTTTAAAGCATTTTTTAACAAGGGGCTATACAATCTGATGTTATGACACTGGTTAGCCCGATTTCTGCACCATCAACAGTATCACCCCATTTTCCAGGGAAATATATTTCTCCGACAATTCCATTTGATCATCTAAAAGTGGATTCTTATTCAAAAATTCCAAATTAGATGACACATGGTGACACTCCAAACCTTTCAGGGGGGACATTCATCTGGGCAAATTGAATCCCGACCTCACACGACCAATTTACCCCAAATTGGTGGCGAAAAGTAAGGGAAATGGGACCCCGTATTTCACGGGAAATCCATATTGGTGAAATATTATTCCAATTTGGCCAGATGAGTTGATTCAACCACCAACTAGATAAGCTTATATTTTTGTTCAACCTTCCCCAGCTCTCGGTTGGTCGCAGGAAGCTCCGGCGGAGGATGCTTTTGGTCCTCACTATGCCAACATTCCCTGGGTGCCGAGTCGAGGGAGGGGAGAAGCTTACAGCATCAATCCAAAAAAGCGAAAAAAGGTAGGTTAGGATTTTTGTTTTTCGAAATTTGGCCTATTTTTTTTTGCGAAACAAGAACAAAACACATGAAATCTGAAAATTGAAGCCTTTCATATTTCCATAGGAATGAGAAATCATTTGTCAAACCTCCATTGTCATGTTCCAGCACTTTTTTGGGGGTACAGCTGAAATAGCGGAATCATATTCACTTGCTGAGCTTTGATGGTTGCTGTTTTTCCTGCCGACTTGGTTGTGTATTTTTGTTGCTTCTACCTCCCACCCAATCGTTCACGATTCATGGTTTTGGGGAACCTCAACCCCTCCCGATGTTTGATCCAATCACCCATATTTCAGCAACAAAATCGTCTACCTGGCAAGTCTTCGTGCCCTTGTTTGGGGATGGTGAAGCCGTCACCCTTTCAACGGGCATGAGGATTTAAAAGGTCACGGAAAACGGCTGAATCACCTGATGTTCCATTTTTTGTAAACGTTTTGGGCCCCTTATGAATCTTCTCTATCCATTTTTTCTAGTGTTTCATACGACGGATATTTGGATGTCCCAGGAAGTTAGGATCAAAGGTTAGTAAGTGGGTTATATATAACCTACTTAGAAATGGGATATATTGGGGTTATAACTCACTTACTAACCTTTGATCCTAACTTCCAACAGGACATCCAAGTACCAATGCTCAGCTCGATAGCCACAATTTCTCTTCATCATCAACAGTAGCAAGGGCTCACTAGGCTTTTTCAAAGAAACGTCTACCGTCTACTCTTCGTCGGTACCAGATCTTCTCATCTTTAGGTCTAAAATGAGCTCCATCGTGAGCATGCTGAGTAGGGAAGTGAAACGACTCATATTCAAATGCCCAGGCTGGCTCTAGCTGAGAATATGAATTATCCTGGAGATGACACCTGGAACTTTTTTGCTTGTACTCAACTTTCTGAAGATCCTTTCCCAAAGCCCCATAGCATCCATGGTGACTGGTATGTTTACCTACATGGACCACATGGATGGTTGATGCTTTTAAGGATATTACACCCCCAAAAACTAATATGGCAATGGAAAAAAGCCAACCATTTGAAGATGTATCTCCTATTAAAACATGGTTAATTTTCTAGCTAGCCATGTTTTGTTTTTCGAGGCTTTAGTAATACAAAAGTAAAGGATACGAGGAACCCTTCCATCTCCATGGCCTCCATGGATGATGGAAGCTGAAACCTGTGTCAACCTCGAGGCTTTGATGCTGGTGAATTGGGGAGCAGTCATTGGCTTGTTCACCACCCTGCTCACTGGCTTGTATTCGCAGGTCGGGGTGCGATAAAGTCCTCTGGTTGTTGGTTAGGTTTGGCTTAGTTGAAACACAAATTGTGTGGGTTTTGTATGGATTTGAAGACACTAAGTTCTGAATTCAAGAGTTTTTTCGTAAGGAACTATAGTGTGTTCATACCTTATGTAACGGGTGAGGGTTTATATGATATTATTTTGATGTGATGAATTTTCAAGGTGGCAAAGAAATGAAAGAGATATGAACGAGTCAAAGAGGAAGTGTAAAATTAAGCCTCCTTCCTTTGTGCATCCCGCCGGGCTCAAAACTTTATTGAGAACACTGTTGTTCTTCTTGTTGTTGTTGCTGTTGTTGTTGCCATGGCAACTCGGAACAAAAACCAACTCGCTGGACGTTTGTAATGCCAGAACTTCAACTGTTTTTTGAATAAACAATTCGCTGAATGGCTGTTTTTTGTGGGTTTTAACTATTGCCTTTATGGGCTTAAAATGATGTTCTCATCCACCTATTCTTGTGATGTTTCAAGGGGGTACGTATATCAAACCCTGGCGAAAAAGCAAATTTTTTTGAATTGATATGGAGAATTTGACGAGCCAGAGCCAAATTGTTTTGTGCTCCCGATTTGAGTCTTTGAATCAGATTGAGGGGTCTCATAAAACCGAACAGTTATTTCCACGAAGGACTGCAGAGGTTCTTGTGAAACAAATTTGTAAAGCTCCGGCAAACTTAAACGAAAACTTCCACCCGCAATCTAAGCTTTACCAAATTTATCAACAAGACACTGTACGAGTTTTTTTTTCCCAGAAATTGTTTTTTTTTAAATCCTGGATATCATGGATCTCCCAATATCTTCCATTTCCAGCCTCTCCCCCCCTAAAAAAATCCCTTTCCTGACAGGCGCGGATCTATTTGGCCATGGCACGTGATGCACCTCTCCTTAGGGGAAAAAATCAGTGGAGCAGAGAAGTGCTACATCCATGCAGGGAACTAATATATCCCTTGGGTGTGTCCCCCTTCCTAGGATGCCAGTGGCTAAATGAAGGTTTATAGAGATTCCCTACTAAACACGTAATAATCCTGGTGGTGACAGACATCGTGGGTGGGAGGTAGATCTAACAAATCGGCTATTAAGGTAGCTGGGAAGATGATTTTCCTCTCGCATAGGTGGGATATGTTAGTTCCCAGGACATTAATAATAATACATAATCATCATGCGAATAGGCTTCTCTATATAAACTGTTTCAACACCAGAAAAATCAGAGTTTGCTGTTCAACTATCTCAGTTCTCATATAATTGTAGTATTGTACTTTTTTTAGTGTAACGAAATGCTTCACCTAAATGAAAGGAGTTCATCTTGGCATGTTCACCATATCGGTGTTTCCTTAAATGGTGGTACCCCCAAAACACCCCAAAATGATCATTTTTAGTAGGAAAACCCGTGGTTGTTGGGTACTACCATTTTTGGAAACACCCATATCTCCCATGTGAGTAGTTTTTGACTTAAGTTTTCTTCACTCCACGATGGGAAAGGTAGAGTTTTCCTGACATGAAGAAACCAACCACGGTTAGAGGTGAAGATTTTGATGGAAAATCATGCGGTAAAGATACGAGTTTCGTTCAACTTTTCGTCAAGTTATCTAGGTGGTGGTTTCAAATATTTTTATTTTCACCCCTATTTGGGGAAGATTCCCATTTTGACTAATATTTTTCAACTGGGTTGAAACCACCAACCAGTTATTTTTTTCCACAAAATTCTTTTGCAGGGTAAGGTTTTCCTTTTTTTCATGTTTAAAGATAACAAAAAGCGTTATGTGAAAACATCCCCAGATGTTTGGTTGTATATTTTATACTTCAACATTCAGAAACTTGAGGGTCCCTGAGCAAGAATGGGATGACTATCCTGCATGCTTCAAAGCATCAAAGATATAGTATCGGCAATCAATTTTGTTGGTTGTTGGTTATTTAGTTATTCATGGTTATTGTCGATACTGTAGATATTTTACTGCCCGGTCGGCGGGTGTGTTTTTTTTTTTGGATTCTGCTATGGCAACCTTTTTTCACCATGCATTCTGCTATTTACCAAGACTAGATTGGAAGAGATGGAACATGTTTCTAAACTATTCATCAAGATATTCACTAATCATTGAGAAAAACTACACCCTGGAAAATTAACGGCTGGAATGTAAAAATTCACCCCGTTGAAGAGGAAAGTCATCTGAACCAAACCTCTATGACGTTGGGTTACAGTCCTTAATTTTCCAGAGTGTAATCAATTTGTTTGTTCAAACCGCACCATCAGAAGAGACAAACCAATCCTCACTGCAGTATCAAGCTTGAGGAACGGATTGCTTTATTTCACCATCTATGTTTCTCAACTGGGCAATGACAAAAAGGGCCCCCCTAGGGGAAAAAAAGGGGATGATACTACCCAGTTATGTGGGGATTATAACAAACCATTTGTAAGGATCCCTATTAAACAACCAACAGTATAATGGTATGTAAACAAGTTTTTTTTTGTAGCTCAACTATATAAGTTACGATGTGATTTGGCTTTGGATTTGGATTTCTCATATCTATTCTGCCATTAAAAACTATAGTCTTTTCCAGAGATACGCCTCTTTGATGGGCCGAGAAATGCTGGCGAGTTGGAGTACTTGGATGTCCCAGGAAGTTAGTAACTGGTTAGTAAATGGGTTATAACTAAATATATCCCATTTGTAAGTAGGTTATAACCCACTTACTAACCATTTACTAATTTGTAAGTAGGTTATAACCCATTTACTAACCATTTACTAACTTCCTGGGACATCCAAGTAGTCGGTTGCTTAGTAGTTCGTTTATTCCATTGATCCCACATCTCCAGCCTTTTACTCGTGGACCCCATGAGCTGGAGATGTTGCCTGGAATAGATAACTTGATCCTCCCTGAAACGAACAGTTCGCCCCCTAAAAAGGGGATGGTTGGAATGAGAAAATTCCTATTGAGGGCCCTTTTGCCTACTTTCAGGTGTAAACTTTCTGTTAGTTTCAGGGAGGGTAAATCGATGTTAATGGTTTGGCTTAACCGGAACGAAGCTAAGCAGGTTAGCGCTTAAACTTAAACCTAAGTTGCTGAGAGGGGGTTATCTCAAAAAATCCTTGCTGCCTGATCGGCCTGATTTAGATGTTTCTAAGAATACGGGTGGGCCCCCAAAATGGATGGTTTATAATTAATGGAAAACCTTATTAAAATGGATGATTTGGGGGGGGATTTCACCCACTTTTTTCGGAAACATCCATTTGATTCTGTGAACTCAGGATCTCTTCTTTCACCTTTTTGGCATCTTGGACTGGGATTGAGCAGGTTTTAAAAGAGAGAGATGTTTGGTGGAGATGAAGGGCTTGGCTTAGCCAATTCGTTTCCCTTAAGAAAAAGGCCGGCTAGAAAACCCTGATTTCTGGGGGGGAGTGCTTTAGCGGGGGGTAGGTTGACTAGCCATGAAAATAAGGCTCACCACGCAGTTGATATCTCCCAGTGAAGTACCAGCGTTTGACAACCTTTTTCCAACTGGTTTAGTCGGATTTGGTTCATTTTACGACCTACCTTCCTTGAAAACAACGTCACATGGCATCTGAAAATTGGCGAAATTGAAAAGAATTACACCCCGGAAAACCAAACATGACAACGGAAAGTGAAAGATGACACCATTGGAGTTGATTGCATCTCCTATCAAAAATTGGGTGTAGTTCTCGAGCTAGTCATGTTAGTTTTCGGGGGGTAATCCTCTTTTTATGACCCATATTTTTTCGTGTTTTTTCAGGTCCGACATGTGAATCTGAGGTCCAAGATTATTTTTATCAGATTTTCACAAACTTGATGGAGGGAAACTGAAGGCGGTTGAGCTATACAAAAACCCACCCGATTTCTGGTTGTAACATGTTGATGGGCAAGTTATAAGGACCTTTTCCCGGAAATGTTGGGAATCTCTGGGGTGTAATGGTGGGTGAAAAAGTAAGGGGAATCCCCTCCAAAATGCCCCCGGATCGTTGAGGTTTAGGACTTTATACCCCTAAATTTGCTCCATGTATGGAATATTTACCTACATTTACCATAGATTTAAGCCCCAAGCATGGAGCAAATGAGTACTTACACCCCCGAAATTTAACATGGTTCACCTGAAAATAAGTTTTTGGAAAAGGAAAGTCCGTTTGGAAAGCATTATTTTCAGGTGAACCATGGTAAATTTCGGGGGGTGTATTTGCCCCAGATCTTTTGCCTCCCCTTTGGTTGTTCCCCTTCCGTGCTGCCACGCTTAGAACATGTGTCACCGACGCTGGGTACACCGATCTATGCGCAATGGCTCTGTGGTATCATCGCTGCCGTGTTGGCCTGCGTGAAGGTGCGGGAAAACCCCCGGCTGACAGGGAAACAGACCAGGTCGCCCTAACAAAAAACTAGGTGGTGGCAACTCAAATATTTGTTTATTTTCACCCCTATTTGGGGAAGGTTTCCAATTTGACTCATATTTTTCAAAGGGGTTGGTTCAACCACCAACTAGAAAAGGGTTGATGGTTGATTTTGGCTTCAAAACCCAGCAATTTTTAGCGCCACATTTGTGTGTATATTTTTAAGATGATACTACCCTAGTATTAGGGATTCAGAAAAACAGCACCTTTATGGAACCTTCCTTTGTTTTAGAACCAGCTAGAACGGGATTGATATCTGGCCAAGGCCCCCTAAAATGGATGGACTTTGGTGAATTTGGATTGGTGGGAATCCGACTCGAAAAAGGTCGCCAAGAATCTGGTTCTGAATCTTTAATGTAGTAGAAACTGTGCGATGTTACCCCGTTTTTTTTTTCCGAAGCCAAAAGCAACATGTTAGCTCCCCCGAAAAAAGATGAAATTTTGGGTGGAAATTGGTAATTTTTCAGCATTTCTTTTTGGTTTCACGTGAAATTTTAGGATCTTTAGGGTTTCGTTGTCAACCCATAGACAAGTTGCAGACTAAACATACCCTGCAAGTCAAGGAAACGACCCTTAAAAGAAATAGTCCCCCGGAATCATGATTATATACACTCCCCAAAACTAGCAGTACGCACCTGCCAGGAGGCCGGGCCCCAAAAGGAAACTCATCTTCCAACCCCGAGTAATTCAGCTATGTTAGTTTCAGGGAGGGTAAATCACTGATAAAAGAATTAGTCTTTTCGGAAAGACCTGTCTGTACTAATGGCCGACTTGGACCCGTACTTGGATGTCCGAAGGAAGTTAGTAAATGGTTTGTAGATGGGTCATAACCTATACTTATAAACGGGATATATTGGGGTTATGACCCACTTACTAACCATGTACAAACTTCCGAACACATCCACGTAGGGCATAATTACCCTCCCTGAAACTAAGAGCTAAAGCCCCTTAGGCGATCCCGGATATTTCGTATATATTTCGTATTCGAAGCATCCATTTTCAGGTGCAAGCTCAGGGAGGGTACCTTGGGAGGATCACCGCAACTGAGTGAAGGGGGCAGAAAAACGCCGCCATTTTAATAACTAGACTAACCTTACTTGGGGGGGGAAACTTCCAAGGTTTTTTGGACAAAAAATCGACTTGTTTTTTCATGGGATGATCTTCCAAGTAGGAGTTTTCAATACAAATCATCATTTTTTTTTCACATCCCAAAAAAAACACTCAAGGTATGGTCTATCAGTCTATCTACCTACATTGATGGTTGATCTTTTTATGATACATGTTGCTGTATAAACCACCCATTTCAGGTGATTCAATTGAGCAATGAAAAACACCCTGGTTGTTTAGGGTACATACGGGGTTATACTACGCAGTTATATAGGGATTATAATACACCACTATAAGGATCCCTATTAACTATCCAGTTTTTTGGAAAGTAGGAGGGTTTTTTTTCGTGGCTCAATTCGTGACCAAACTTCATCCCCCCCAAAGTTGGGCCAGTTGGTCACAAAGGTTGGTCACCTTCGCAAAACTGCGAAAATGGGATCCCCGAAAATGAAAAGGGATTGGGATTGTTACTTATGGGTACCCTTCAGAAATCCCAAAACCACCGGGACCCAAATCACCGGACTTTATCATTAGTTGATATAAAGCACACAATTTTTGGGATGTTTTTTTTTTTCGATTTGGTCCGAAGGTCCAGAAACTGGCTCTCTTTCTGAGTATCGGTGTCTTACTCTCCTACACCGTGGTGCCCCAGACTGCAAGATTCCTCGGTCACGAAGGGGGGGGGGGTTCGTGAAAGCAAATATGTCATGTAGAAAATTTGTGTAAACTTTTTCCAGGAGGAAATACCTGTATAATATAATCCTTTGGTTTTCTCTTGCTTTTTTTTGGTGGGGGCCGATTCTACTATTTTTTTTTTAGTTCTAGTTTTTTTTGGGGGGTTATTTTTTCGTACTTTTTTGCGCCGGGTACACTGGCGAAGGGTATCATCTATGGATGAGCTATCCAGCTGAGCCAGGACACTGGTATCGGGGTTGATTTCTGGGATACCACCTTGGAAGTGTATAAAATATTGCCTTCTGAAAGTGAGAAACTCCTTATTTAGCACCCTGAAATTTCAAATAGATACCCAAAATATCGCCCAAAAAATAAAACCCACCATAACATTCATTGAAGGAGATGCATTTTTCAAGGCCCATCATTTTTGGTGAATCTATTGTTCAAATTTTGGGGGTGAAATCAACCAGGATATCATGCGGTCGTATTGTACATGGATTGACTAAAGGGACCATTGGAGAAGTCAAGCTGATAAATCACTGAATTTGTCTGAGACGAAATACATTGACTGTCATCAGAGCCATTCCAAAAAACTTCACTTACTGGGATGTCCATGGTACGTAGTAACTGGGTTATAACCCCTACAAAAGTAGGCTATAAGTCCCTTAAGTAGGGTATAAACCAACTTACTAACTATAGTTACTAACTTCCATGGACATCCAAGTATTCATTTGTTTGTTCCTTTGTTCGTTCGTTCAATTCATTCACTCACCCAACTGCCTCCAGGCCATGTTAAAGTTACTTTTTCCCCTGAAAGTAATAGCTCGCCCCTGAAAATGGATTCAACATGGAAGACGAAATATCCCAAATTGGGATGTCCCATTTTCAGGGGACTATCTTTGTTTTAGGTAATTCATATAATATGTATATATATATACATATAGATATAAAGCAAACCCCTAGCAGATGGAATATTCAAAATGAATTAGTTGCAGATAGAATATGGTCATGACCAATTCAAAAATTAGTGCACATAGAATATGGCAGCTACAGTAATCATTTTCATAACGATCCATGCTCCCAATACAGTACACATTACTAGTTAACTACATGAAAGTAGAAATACATGTATATATGTAAGCATACTATATACACTTGCACCCAAACACTTCGAAACCGTTTTTTTCTACACCATCTTAAAATTCGTTTTAGATTCCCTTTGAAAAAGTATTGATTTGACGCCTTTTCTAGCTTTTGGTAGAATCTTTGGTTGTCCAAAAAGTATTGATTGAAATCGTTTGTCCAGGTTTTTCCCTAACTTCTTAACATTTTGGAAATGGATGAACATGATCTTCTAAGTGCATGGCATTTGTATTCTAAGTGCAAAGTGTTTAGAATATAGCTTTGTTGAAAATCAATGAAAATCATTAGAAATAATTCGGAAAAAGTAACTAGTCTATATTCTAACTGCTGGCCGGCCTATATCCACCTGCTTTGCTCCTGGAAATTCCCTCTCTTTGTCAGTCCCTTTCGCGCGAGGTGTGCGCCGGGGTGTTGGTCCTGCGTTCCGATGACCCCCCCAAGGCTGCCAGTTGGTCTGCTGTGGTGACGCTTGGACGTACACAGTATGAGCCCTCCAAAAACCTACATATTTTGAGGGTTTTTATGGCAAATTCACCTGGTTTTTAAAGAGTTTTGTGGCAAATTCACCTGGTTTTTTGAGTTTGTTTTAATGGTAAATTGCCACCTGCGTTTCAAAAAGGTGGCCCAAAACCTTGATTTTTCCATGGGTCTTGGGGGCTCACAGCACCTTCCGGTGTCAATTCACCATCCCTTGGGGTTTACGTCGGAGTGCTTGGATCCCAGCGGGCTTGGATCTCGAAAGATAGGACCCAATGATACGGCGGAGTCCGGAAAATGGAGGGATTTCTTTAAAAGAACGGGTAACACTTATTTCCGAATTCATTTGTTTATGGGCAATTTTTGGGGACATGTTTTTTTTGAAGCTTATGGTCTTTTTGTTTGCATAAAAAAGGAATGTCTCACATGTATTGTGATCCACTGCCCTAATATGTCCATGCCTTAGGACACTCTTCGCCGTGGCAGCATCTCTTGCTTCCTCGTATATGTGGAAGCCTGAGGATTGTCCGAATTGTCCGACAGATTAGGAATGATTCGGCGGTGTCTCCCAGAAACTCATGATGCCAATTAAATGATCATCTATTTATGAGGGTAACACATGACAATCATGTTTTTTTTTGTGGTGACTAGGGCTTTCCTTTTTTAAAAAAGTCTCCATGAAGTTGTGTAGTGGTACAGGGATAGATATCCAGGTTCAAGGTACATTGATCTAAAAACTTTCATGATTTCCTCCTTGAATTCTGTTTGAATCCATATGATCCATGTATGGTTGATTTACCTACAGTTGCCATAAACATCAAACATCCATGTAGGCTAAAGATGCAGTCATCCCATGGGATGTTATGGGTATACTTCCTCTTCCTGCCTCTGATTTTTGCGTTCAGCTTTGTTCGCTGGGATAAAAAAACTGGATGGGTTCATTGGGGGAAGTCCTATCTTAAATAGCAAATTTAAAGCCTTTTCTTAGGGGGGCTGCTAAAACAGACAAGGGCCTTCGATAAAAAATCTGACAGTTCTGACATGCAAAAAGAATGAATGAATGTTCAAAATGCAGCTCGCTTCGAGTCTAGTACCTCCAGAGTGAAAAACAAGTCCTTTCAAAAGCCTCCCCAAAAAACCAAAAAACTCAACCATGCGAACATGTGTTCGCCCATGATGAGTTCATCATCAATTTGAAAACCCCATTTTTACCTCCGGTGCTAGGAAAACATAGGATCCATAGGATTCCCATGGGACGACGAACGGTATATTTAGATAACATGAAAACCCCATGTTTTTTTCAACGAAATGGCGAACGGTGAATATACGGTTCGTCCCATGGATGGTATGCGTTAGGAGAACCAATCAGAATCTATGCCTCGTGCAGTCCATTGAGCGGTTAACTTCTCAGGTGACCACTCACTGCTCTTCCGGGCCAGTTGAAAAAAACTGAAGTTTTGCCATTGAACAGTTGTGACTCACAGATATGTTGAACATCTTTAGTATTGAAATCATACAAAGTGGGCCATAATGGGCCCCTATCAGTTATAAGTAGGGGCCCATAACTCCACTTACCCATTTATAGGGTTTATAAATCCATTTATAACTAGTAGGGGCTCACATTGTACATAAATTTGTTTTTTTTGTTGTTCTTCCCTATTTTCTGACGAAATCGTACACCTGTCGAAGCCTGTAAAATCATTTGAAAACGATTCGCTGACAGGGAAGGATTACGTAAAGAATTGGATGTGTTACATAGAAGAAACCCCCAAAACACCAGTCAAAAAGATGTTCTGGTTCTGTTTTAAAGGGAATTTGTGAGAACCCCCCCGAAGTTCTGATTTTGGGGAACGAGTTTTTGTAAAGTAGATGCGAACTTCCTGAGGCGGACACCGAACGCGCAAATTGGAGAATCTTCGAAAAAAAAGTCGCGTGATTTCATTTGGGAGTTTAAGGGGGCCCATTACTTTTCCGAATTAGGCTTTAGTGGCATTCCCAGCCAACTCGTTCACATTACATAGGTAATTAGTAGAGAAGTCACTTTCTCCCATTCTCCATTTCCTCCAAAACTCGAGGGTCATTTTGATCGCCAAACAATCCAACATATCCAACCGTTGACACATCCCATCAATTTTTCGGGGTTGAATATAGTTTTTGTTGGCCCACGAAATTTCCCCAATAAACAGTACCACCACCACCACCCCCAGAAAGTGCACCTTTTTTTTCTCTTCTGAGTTCCTGGGAGAACTATGCAGCCATGGTTGCAACCATCATCTTTACCTTACTGGTCTCTCGGCTGCAGTTTTAATGGACATTCTGGGGGAAAGGGTTTGGATGAACTTAGAAAAGTTTCCTAAAATCTCCGGCAAAAAAAGAATTGGTGATGGGTCCACGTTGATGGATATAATAGATGCAATTTCTCTGAGGGTCAAAAAACTACAGGGTCATCAAGTCCAAGTTGATCATCCAAGGTTCTAAATCTGAAGCGGCTAGCTGTTGCTTTGCTTCTTTTTCGGGAAGCTGAGGTTTACCGAAGCAAATAACCAACAAAAAAGGGGGGCCATGGATCCTGGGATACACTGTAGGTTTGATATGGAGGTTATGTTTTTTTTTTAAAATTATTTTCCACGATGATATCCTTTTTTAAAGGGGATACAGCCACAATAATTCCAGTGAAAGTGACTTCAACCAATGTACAACTTGCGGAACAAAATGTTTCGTTGCTAAGTAAATAATAGTTATATACTTGAGAAAATAGATGCTTGGATTTGTTTTTTTTTCAGTGATTTTTTTTGCTTTGTACCATGGCAAATTAACATTAAACTGAGGCAAGTCTAAGATAGATACATTGATTATCGGGATATATTCATATATATATATAAAGATTTGTACTATATACATATACCGTGACACTGTGTCTATATCTAGATATAGACGTGTATACTGTAGAGGTATACATTTACATTTTAAACGTGTAAACATATAGCTATATTTATATACATATATTCACATTTGAATATACATATACATATACACACACCCTGTTATCACGTTTATATTCACCACTTCCTTTTGGTAATGAAATGAAATCTCACTCATGTTCAACAAACTCCACATATATACATAATATACTAGTAATAAGAGTACACCGGCAATCCTCTACCCTCATTTTGCTCTAGTCAACCTACCAACCTATCCTTTGGCACACCCGTGAAACTCACTCTCAACGACGAACATCATCCTCCTCCAGAGGCGTTTGGTTGTTGGTCTCCTTTCTACCGTTTCAATTACAGCCGCCCAACGACCTTCGCTTGCCCCGGATGTCCATCCATTCCTTTGCTGGGACTTACCATCAATGGTTATTTGCTGTCCCAATGTCACCTTGGAAGCAATGAAAATGATGACAAACAACAAAAACCCGGTGGTAGTTTCATTGAGGGTATGTTTTTTTTTGGGAGATTATACTGCCCAGATGTATAAATTTTTACATAGATATGTGGGAATTTTTTGAAATAAAGCCAACCCCTATTAAAGCTTCCCAATGAAAATATGCAAGAGAGTGGCCCTGTTTGTCTTTGTGTCACCAATATCGTCGCCATGAGACAAACTACCTGTTATGTCAGGATGATGAATTCATGAAATTCAAGAATCCCAAATCTTCACCAAACAGGTGATTCCGGCCCTGACCCTTTTTATTCCTTCAGTTCAATTTCTTCAAAAGCTCACAAGCTAACCATCCCACAAAGGTCACCAGCAGAATTGCCAGGCAACCAGGATTTCATGGCTTTCATTTTTTGTCATGGTCCTCTTTCCGTCGTTCTGTGCGTGAGTGATGAAAACTCATTTTGCCAAAAAATCAATTTTGACGACCAGATTTCCAGACGAACTTTGTTTTCCAGCCGAAATGATGGCTTAGTTCTCAGTGGATGTGATTGATGTGATATTCACCTACCCGACGGATTCATGTATATGTGGTATATTTACCTACATTTACCATAAACATCAACCAAATGGAGGTAAATATACCAGTCCAATGGATCCTATGGGCTATGCTTGGCAATTCTTTTTGACCTTTTTGGAATGGTGAGAACGTGAACGTGACCTCCAAGTAGGAGATAAAAGGTCAACGAATTGAATCACCAGGTACCCTTGGACCCCAAAACCAATAAAAATGAAGGTCTTTTTGAAATATGGGTGAAATCACCCCAAAAATGCGGGTTGTGTGGGTTCCCATGGTAGGAGGTGGTTCCAACTTCTTTTTGACAGTCGCCATAATTCTTTGAAAAACCAAGTGGAAAAAAAACACCACTAAAACCGAGTCACAATTCTACAAAGTGGGCCCCAAAAACCCGATTTCAGGGTGAAAAACAACTCTTGTTGAAACCCATTTAGTCTTAGGCATCGATTAAACACACCCATGTCACTCCATTTTTTTGGTGATTGTGAGGGGTGAACTTTCTAAAGGATTTTGTCGGTGAAAATCTGTCGGCGTTTTTGGTGTTTTGCCACTAAAGCTGCCAAGGGAGGATGCCAACCGTTATGTTTAGGCAGAAAATGTATGATGAACAGCAAGTTTTGCCCGCAATTTCTACAAACACCAATCATCATCATCATCATCATCATCATCATCATCATCATCATCATCATCATCATCATCATCCAGATGCACTAAGCCCACTTTGTTGGTTTCCAAAAAAGATGCGTTCCTTCACCAACATCGTTCATACACTCCAGCCTTGAGTTTCAAAGAGATTTGTTCTAGATCTTTCAATTGGACATACATGTTCATTCATGATCCATTTTTGATCCTAATTGTCCAGGCAACCATGTTACTGGTCATAAAAACCAGACAAAAATTATACCCCCCCCATTTTTAATGCCTTTTTTTTTGTTCTCCCCTCTTTTCCGGGAAAAATCCGCGCCAATTGCAACCCCGAACCCGAGAACCACCCCTTGGTAACGGGTGGCTGGGCGCCACCCCCTTGCGGATGAGGTCATTGGCAAGCCTGGCTTCGATTGGCCTTGACGAGTTTGATCATTTTGGGTGCTTATGCCTTACGCGTCAGAGATGCCATGAAGACACGAGGAGTTTGGGGGAGCGATGGATGCCAAGGGATGGCCTCTGGTGATGTTCCGCGCATGCCTAAATTTTTGGCCAGCTAGGTCGGTTGAACCCCCAAAATCACAGTTCGGTATGTTGAACAAAACGTCGCAGGGACTTACAGTGAGAGGTTGTTTTTTTCTTTTTCTGGCTGAAAAGAGGTACAGGTACACAGTCTTGTTTTTTTTGAGAGAGTGCCAAATTTTGGGTGAAAATTTCCAACCTCCATCCAAGCACCCCACCAGTGTCATGGATACATCATCAATGGCTGTTGAGCCAGAGTCCTCTAGCCTCAGAAAACCGCGATTCACTAGAAACTGAAAAATGGCTTGCTAGAAATTGGGGGTGTTTTTGTCTACATGCACTGAAGTATATATATATATATATTACATAGATAGAGTAGTTCACATATGTATATATACATATACCATGAGCCCTCAAAAACCTACATTTTTAGCGTTTTTTTTAATGGTAAATAACCTGGTTTTTAGGTGGCCAAAAACCTTTCATGGCTTTGGGGAACGTTTGAGCGAAACTAAATTTTGGAGCCGAGAAGTTTTGGGCTCTTCATCAGACGGAGGTGGCAGTGGAAGCTGCCATGGGCTACGAAAGTGGGTGAAATCAACACATCCATTTAACGTTGTTGCTAGGTGCGTTGCAAAATGCTTGTAGAACACGAGCCAAGGGCTGGGAATTTTGGTATCTAATTAATTCTTGTTGCAAAAAAAAACGGTTTACATTTTTTTTTGGGGGGATCAATTTGTATTACACTCCGGTAAGATTTTGACATATACATAGAACCAATCCACTATTTCCAACAGGTACACTCCTGAAATGGTCAACATGGATCCTAAGAATCATGCTTTTGAACATGCGATTTTCAACCACCAGAGATTTTCTGGTGTTTAGCCATTCGTTTTCCATACATCTACAGAGAGGCAAAACACAAGACCCGCACGCAACCCGACAACCGGTTGCTATTCGTCGAAAAAAACCCTGCATCCACCGTCCACCGGCGGAGGCCGAGAGAGGCAACTCCACTTGTCCTTGGCAATGCAATCTGATACTTGTGGAAGCTGAGTGATTCAACCCGCCACGCCATCCATTTCACCTAAAGCAGGTAGGTCGAAATGAAATGAAATGAAATGAAATGTATATTGTCAAATTGATGGGTTTTTTTCCTTGCGGAATTCGGGATTTTTTGGATATATCTCTATACATATATATATATATGGAAACAACATGACCCAGCTGTTTTGATTTGAAGGTGTTTAAACGTTCAAAGGCCCCCAAAAAACATACACGGTGGGACATTTTCATGGGGTTTGCAGGTATTTTCATTTCAGCCCAAATGACGACATCTCTTTTTTGGGGTGGCTTGACGGGTTGACTGACATCCATTGATTTAAAAATGGTTGCTTCAAGTGGTGAACCAAATCTGTAGATCTTCAGATGTTTTTTCCATTTAAAAAGCTTGGCTGTTGAAGCAAAGATCCATTAAACAAAAATTGGTTGTTTAAGCCAACATCCATTAAAGAATGGTTGTTTAACCATTTCCATCCATTAAAACCGGGTTGTTTGAAGTTCCCCCAGCGCTGGTCCCATCACTTTTCGCATCGGCAGCGACCAAAGATGTCCGGCTGCCAGTGATGTATCGATTCCTATCGTCGACAAGAAAAAGCATGCTGCTGCGGCGGACAGTCTTATCTTCCATGCTTCGAGATTTTTCGAACGTGACATCACTAACCGCTCAGAAATAACCGAAAAGCCCAATGGTCTGTAACCGTTTTTCGCCGTGCGAGACGAGTTTGCTTGTTGCGGGGTATAGAGTTGCCAGTTGTCCGAAGGGGATGCATGGTTTGCCAGAGACAACTTCGACGAAAAAAAGAATCTCCAGTGATGATGACATGCTGTCATTGAAATTTGCCCAGGCAAAGGTTTTAGTCGGACGCTTCAATGGCCGCTTGAAATTTCTGAATCTCTGCTCCCGAAAGCAACGAAAAAAAAGTTATCGCGGCGAACGCCACGATTTGGTGGCAGGAAATTCAACTCTAGACATTGAAATACTGATTTTTACTGCTTTCGAAGGGTACGCCTATCCACGTCCTCCTCCTCCACCATCATCATCATCATCAGCAGCAGCATCATCAGCATCATCATCAGCCTCATCATCCTCATTGCCATCGTCATCCTCATCCTCATCATCATCCTCATCCACATCCTCCTGATCATCGAACCACCAGCCTTGGATTTCACCGTAAATCCTGACCGATTTTGCAAGAACAAGACGCATCTCATGCAAATCGAACGCTGAACCACCGGAGGTTCGGCGTGCCGAAAACCAAAAAAACGCCGAAGAGGCCGACGTTCGCCGAAGAGGCGCTTCATGGCATTTTAAGCACCCTGCTGTGAGATCCAACAAAAACGCCTGACTCGTAAAAAAACAAATCGAAGGTCAAAGGCAAGCTTTTTGGTCCAATCCCAAAAAACTGAAGGAAGATCGTCTTTTAGGAACAAAACACCCAAAAAAAGGTGGTTTTGGAAGGAAAACATGGATTGGGGAAGAAGTGAAACATATGTTTACAAGAAGACCCCAGTTCACTTTTTTAAAATGACACAATTTCACACCATGGTTGGTGTTTCGCTGCAAAAGGCCTTGGAAGGGCATTAGTTTGTTCCGGAGACCAGTCTTGGTAGAATCCAAGGCTTCATTCAAAGTTATGGCTCCATGTGCGAAATACATCGACGTCGAAGAAAACGCCCGGAAATGGTGAGACGATTGTTCACCGCAACTTCCTCGCGGGTTTTTGTTGAACAAGATCGTTAGGAACCGAAAAAAGTGGTGCAATGATTCTTGCATAAACTTTCGCATCCGGGATGACCCCTCCAATATGAACTATATTCATTTCACACGCCGGGCTGGAACTTTTTGTTTCCTCAGGCAATGACCGTAACCCTTTTAACTTTTGTGGGTTGGATATTTAGTAGAAAAAATTGAGCCGTTTAAACTTCGAATTTCATGGTCCGAAATGGCTGAGTGGGTTAGAAGGCCCTAATAGCCGGCGTAGTTCGCCGGGACAATGGTGGATGACAATCCCTCAAATTTCAAGTTCCAACAATGCTGTGTAGCTACAGCTTTCACAAACCGTCACGGCATTTATAAGTTATGAGAGGCTGCCAAGGCTCTAACAGTCCACAAGGGGCTGTTGGATGTCATCTAATTGCTAGTTACTTTGTGAGACTTTCAAAATCGCCTTTGGGTTTTATTCATTTATTTATACATCTACATGTTTTTCTTGTTCACCTCGAATGATTTTTATGTTGAATCAAGCTTGATTTTTTCCAGCCAACCCAAACGATGAGATTGGGATGAATCTCAACATGATTTTCCACCCATCACCCTTCAAAGTGAACTTCTGTCGGAAAAAAACAGAAAAGCGCTGACCACTTACCACGCATTGCTGGCTTTTCTACGGCGCGTTGCCCGCGACGATGATGACCGCGGAGAAGTAAATACCGAAGCGCAGCGAGGGGCAGCGGTTACGGTATCCGACAAAGCCACGTTGAAGTTTGCTTAGCTTCCTTGGTTTTCGAACAACTTTCCTGTGACGACAGCAGCAGCAACAGCAACAACAACAACAACAACAACAGCAACAGCAACAGCAACAGCAACAGCAACAACAACAACAACAACAACAACAAAACAAGAAGAACAAGAAGAACAATACCACCAAGAATAACAGGAAGCACAAGAAGAACAAACAACAAGAGATCGAACATCAAAGTCAAGAAACGCGAAAAAATAGAGCAACAAGAAACAAAAACAACAAAAAACAAGAACACCAAGAAACAAAAACCACAAAAATCAAGAACAACAAAAACAAGAACAAGAAAAAGGTCAGTTGATGTTTACCCCCCAAAAGGTGTATGACCTACGAATCCGTTAAAGAAGGGTGCGAAGCGTCCACCACTTCACACGCAAAATAGAGGTATGGGCCGCCGTTGATGGTGGTATAATCTTTGCAAACCATCGACGCGGTTGCAGCCGCATCGGCAAGCGCGGGGCGGCGGTTGGAGCGACAAACATATCCTGGTTTGCGTGGCGGAAAGAACCGTTGAGTGACAAAACGGATGGGGTAAATTACCCGTGGTGGTCCAAAGGACTGTTGAAATAAATCGTTTTTGGGAAAAACACAATTTTTTAGTAGGGATTTGCAATCAACAATTCCAGGGTAGATTATTTGTTTAGTGTTACTGTAATTGAAATGATTCCAGCGCGTTATCGAATCTGCCTGTAAGCTAGTGGTTTGAGTTGGGTGGGAATTCAAAAAATTAAAATTGCGACAACTCCGGTGGTAAAGATGTAATAAAGACTTACGGATATTTGTGATACTAATTCGCGATGTAGAGGCGAATTGACGAAATTTTTGTCAAATTGGTGATTCATTATTAGTTCCTGGCGGGAAGCGGCTTGACGTTCAGGATTTTCACGTACGAAATGCGATTGACAAATGTTTACCTAGGTCTGACAAAAAACTAATCGATGAAATGCATCAACAAAAAACTTTACCGCTACGCCAAACGCATGCACAACCACAGAAAAACACCTGCGCTTCGCGGCAACAGGTCTAATGAACAATACCTTTGACTACCGTTTGCCCTGTGCCAGTTTTAAAGTTCTAAGCTTAAATTTCTTAATTTGACATGCATAGTCACCAAAATTGAGTGGCTGTTCTCAATTTTTTGTGACACATGTGCAGGGAAAGCCATGGTGTTCGTAACTCAGCAGACAACATGCAGGAGTGAAATTTCGAAAACTGCTTGGCGGCATCATAGATCACCCCACATGTTGGAACCCTCAGTAGTTTCCATTGCCATTCTACACCCGTCGGACGCCACTCGGTTGAAAAATGCATCGTCGACGAACATCATCATCAGGTAGCAGTGCCAAGGATTGAAAGAATCGTAGCTGTCTAAATTTTTGACATCATGTCAATAGGCGCGGAAAAATTCATGGTCCCTCCTCGCATTCAGCACCAAAAGTTAACATTGTTTGGTACTATATCGCTGTTCTGCTTGCGATGGGATCGTGACGTTTTCTGTCATTGCACAAAATGCTGGCGGACGAATACCAGAGAAATGTGCAGGATCGGGACCATGACCTGCAGCACTTGAACATTCCAACTGGAGATTGCGACCACGTTGTGCATATGCACCTGTTGGTTACGTGCGTAAACAACAGCCGACAGCCTATCGAAGCGCAGGGCGTGAAACCGACACGAAACATGTAGGCGTTTTGTTTGTTCAATGGGACACCTGGACGGGAAATGGTCAGCAATGGAACTTCTTGTCATTCGGGTCATTATTATGTGGTGGAGTTCGAACATCACACATCGTTTCATATCCTACATTTCGGACCGCACAGCACTCACCAAGTCACATCACATCATTCGTCGCCCACCTCACTGACATGTTACATTACATCACCTCACATGTCACATCCCCCATAACACGCACATCGCAAGTAGCATGACATCATTTACATCACATATCATTCACACCGCACATCACTGCATAATAGTATTTTTCACAGTCCACATCACTCACATCACGCGTCACTCACATCACTTCGCACATTTCACAACACACCTCACTCACATCACATATCACCTCACTTTTCACATTTCAGACCACGCGTCAATCACACCACCCCCATTGCAACAGATTCACCACATCACTCACATCACATCCCGCAATTCACATCACATCTCAATTTTTTCGACCTTTTCTCATGACAGACACCGGATGTGCAATATTTGGTGATGTTGGAACACGGCTCGACGTGGCAAACGCAGCATTTGGTGATGTCGGTTTCGAAAACTGCCCCTGCCACAAAGCGAATTACTGCAGCTAAAACCTAAACCTCTGCAATGTCGAAAAAACATTGACACACCAGCCGAGGGCACAGCCGACACGCGGTTCCAGGGCACAGACGACACCAGCATCTAGGGCCTAGGGCACAACTGGACCATATCCCATGTGGAACTTTTTGACTTTGATCCTGTATGCCAAGCGGCGGCCCATTTAGGGCACAGGAATGTACAAACCATACATGAAAACGTGAAAACAACATCATGCCTGGACAAACGGGATGTAGTCGGCGTAGTACTGGAAACCCACAGCACGTCCAAACAATTTCCGGCAATGCACGTCAAATTTTCGAAGATCAGTTGTAGAGATTTTGCGGTGCCCAGATGCAAAACAAACTACCGATGTAATCATAGCATCAAAAAATTTCAGGCGAGATGCCATTGAAACAATTTCGTCACAGAGAATCCATTTGTGAACATGGAATGCACGGGCCGCACTTTGTAGTCGGTGGTCAATATCGTCCTGTCGTTTGCCCTCATTTTCCGTCGACAACATACAGCCCAGCCATTTCTGGGACGACGACCGGTCCAACACTTGCAATCTCCAAACCAGCGCGGGTCGTCAATGTCTTCGGTGGTTGCGCTTGAGTTGTCAAAGCTTTTGTTTTTGCAGCGTTGAGTTTGAGACCGACCTTCCCGAGTGAAGTCACCAGTTTATCAAGCATATAGCTAAGTTGTTCGGCAGATCTTGCAAACAACATAATCTCGTCTGCAAAGGGAAGATCCAATAAAGGTGGCCCACCATGAAACATCACATTGCCAATCTTCCATCGCCAATGGCAGTGCTGAACAAAATAAGCGAGGGCTTAATACACGCCCTTGTCGCACGCCAGCATTGATGCAAAATTCACGGCTCACTTCCGAGTGTTCAGTGATTTGTCCCGTCTGGTTTGGATACACCACTTGCAACAACCAAACTACATGAGCTGACGCCCCATGTAATCGCAAACCGCGCCATAAAGCATCCCAGTCCACACGGTCAAATGCTTTCGATAAATTTAACCTAGGAATCCACAATGGTCTGTTGGCCAACAATGTTTTGTCGATCACCATTTTAGCATTCACTAAATGCTCATCATTGGAAACAGACTGCGCTGTGTCATCATTGGAAACTGGCGGGCTACATTGCGAACCTTCCACCCAATCGTTGGGCAAAACGATCATTAGAATGGCAACCGCGTGCGAAAAGGGTGGGCAGGAGACCAAACACATGGGTCACAAAGATTGAAGAATTTACGAGGTGGAAGCGGTGGGACAACTGGCAAAGCGTTGCCGTGCGCAACCCGGCGTTGTGGGAGCAATCAATGCTTGAGTTTGTACAGTTTGCCCTAGGTAGATAGCAGTTTATTCTCACATTTGTGCCTGCGCCCTAAAACGGACTCGCCATTGGCGTGCAGGCTTGACCTTGACCTTGACCCTGACTAAATGCTCATCAATCCTCTGGTTCGTTCTGAAACGATTGTTATTCATGTTGAGCATGTTTTAACAGTTCGTCGAAGCGCCCCAAGATCAAGCATACAAACATGAGTCTGCTATTCGCAATGGGCCGGAAGTCCGCGGTGGTGTATGCCTTTTTCGTTTTTCAACATTTTTTTATTCCAAGACGATGGTATTTTCCCCGTATGCAAATTTTGGTTTATGATGCCCAAGAGAGCTGTCACAGCATTGTCCGGCGCAAAATGCAACAATTCAGCCACCAACCCACACTCGTCCGAAACTTTGTTCATTATTAGCCGCTTGATGGCACCATTCAACTCCTGTAAGCTCCAATTTAACTCTGTCAAGTGCAATGGTCGAGTTGGATTACCTGGATGTCCATGAAAAAGATTTCCCAACATATCTGCAAAAGCATTGGCTGGAGGATGCTGTGTGCACTGTCGGACGATGGTGTGTGACATTTTCTGCAACATTTTCCATTGGTTTGACGTGTTCAGCAACTGGTGAAGTCTTGAAGATTTCCATGCACGAAGCTCACGTCGATGCAATTTTGCAATGTCAAAAGATAATTGGTTTTCGATTGAACGTTCAACGGCTTGTCGGCGTTGAGCGCGCAAGTCTCGCAATGCATTGGAGGATTCATATTTTGCATTGTGTTTGTTTGCTGTAACCACCCCTCAACCCAGCATCAAACAATTCCTTGTCAAACCCTGGCAAGTGCTGCGGGTCGTAAATGCTGTTGGCATCGATATGTGGTAGATAGTAGTCATACCATCTTCATCCAGGCAAGGTTTCCAATGTTTGAGGGTCCTCTTGCGAACATGTTTGCTATTTTTTTTACCGTTTCCATGTCAATAAGCAATGTACACATCGATGGTCCAATCCAATGGGCAACATGTTGTCATTCCATACCCTCACCACGACTGTTGTTTCATCCGCAATGATATAATCCAATTGCACGCGGGCCTCATCAAAGTATCTTTCACACGTCCAACTTTCGCTGGTATTTTGGTTGTCCGATTGGCGGCTGAAAATTTGAAACCCCTTTTTGTAGTGCAGCAAAACCTCAGCAACCAAGAGAACCCACGCAGTCACCAGGTTGCACACCACCAAGGCAGATTGAAATCACGTCCTATCATAATAGGGCCACCTTCTGTTTTCATTTAAGACAGCAGTTAACAATTCATACATACCATCCACTGAAGCATCATCTTCCCAAGAGGTCGGGAAATAACATGACAAAGAATGGAGTTTAGGCCGCGGTATGTATATTTGAGGAGACATCAGCGAGGAGAATGCGGATGCAATGATATGTGTGAAAGCTGTGCCATCATCTTCCCCGACAAAAGTCCTCCGTTCCAAAATGTTTGACCACCACTCTGCAGAACGAAACGTTCCTCCACAGCAGACCTCCAAGTTTCGCAATTAAAAATCAGATCGTGGTCACAAGCCTCAGCTCTGTACAAAAATCATGAAGGCGTGACTCGGCACGAATGCTTTGTCAATTTTTTGTAATCACATGCAATGAAATAAATTCGGTCTGTGCAGCTGACTCCAAGGCACTGAATGCATGAACAACGTCATTCGTTGCATCACCGGTCAGTGTAACAAGCGTTCTTTGCCCAGCCACCATCCGAAGTTTCATTGCATAGAGGCCGGCGGCCATACGAGAAAATGTAAAGCAACAGCAGACACCAAACATGTTCGCCATTCCGCCCCCGCTTGGGACTTAATATTTTGTCGCGTGATTCGGAGAGGGAGCCGAGGGCACGCACCACCATGACGGTCAACGGTCAACCCTCTATGCGACATTGGGCAGCCTATGTCAGGCACAGGGCAAAAAATTGTGATCCTACTTGCTATGGACATCCACGCTTGCAGAATTCCAAAGACTTAGGCACATTTGAACACCATACAGCAAAATCAATTGCAGCGGTGTCCCATGAAGAAAAATTCCTCCCGCGGCAAAAATCTGTAATCATGTTATTCCAGCAATGTTTTGGGTTTCGAATGCGAACGCGTTTCTGTCCTTGTGGTTGCCAAGCCATAGGTTTAAACAAATTGCCGGCCATGATTTGGATGCGGTCCGCGAGGTGAAGGCTTGAACCTACTCATCCAGATGTGTTTTTTTTTTAAATCCCCCCCTTTAGCTAGTATTTTGGCAGGGCGGGGGGTTCGAAAATGATTTTTTTTGAAGTACCCCAAGATGTCAGATTTCATTTTTTTTTCGGGGGGAGGCCCCCTCTGCCCCCGAAACAAAAATATAGGACCTTGAAAGCTCTAAGTAACATTTTTTGCATTCCCCCCTCCAACCCCTTGGAAATTTTTCGCGGCCACAGAAGGAAAAAAAGTGAGGGGGGGTTCAACGTATCATATCAATATCATTTGAATATCATATTGAGAAATGAACAGGTAGCAAACTCTGCGCTTTGAGCTAACCCGTGCTCTAAGTTACATTTTTCTGCGCATAAACCATCCAGAAAATGCAAGTTACATTTCTCCAGCCCTCTAAAAACAATTGGCCGAATGACCTTGCGAAATGTAACTTACAGAAATTGAGGTCCAAAACAGAAAAACGCAACTTACATTTTTATGGTGTCAAAAAAGACAGAAAATGTAGCATTTACATTTTCGGACCGCCCCCCCCCCCCCTTAAAACGGGGTAGAGATTTTTTTTACCCGGAACATATCTGAACGAAATACATTGTGCCACGGTACCTTGCGCGTGTTCATTTTTTGCCGGCCGCCATCACATTTTACAAATCCTTTTTTTCTGTAACCATCGAAGCGTGCAAGGTTTGTTCGGAGTTTTTCGAGGTGAAAAGGGCATGGTTGACTGGTGTTTCCATTTTCTTTCATATACTGTATCCATGGAACGGTTCATGTCCCTTCCCCACAGCATTTTTTCCTTCCGAGTCTTACACAGACATTCCCCCTAATAGCCGTGAAAATTTGAAACCGTTCAAGTTGGTGCATTTTTCAGAGAACCTCCCCCGCGCATCTCCGCACCATATTTTTGCAGATGCTTCAAAGTCATACAACAACCGGATGTGGGGTCCGGTTGTTTGTGAGGGCAAACGGTGACAAAAAAACTGAAGACTTGGTTGTGACATTGCGTACAGTTTGATTGACCTTGCTTAATGATGCGGAGGTAACCCAACACATCGATTTCAAAGGTCCAAGTTGCAAGTCCGGAAATTTTGCATGACCGAATTGGTGTTCCATGCCGCGTTGGTTCAGGTACAAATTTTTTCATCGGCAATCCAATCCAACAAGCAAACAACACCAACATCCAGACATCGCATGACAAAACATCCATTTCACTCGCATCACAACCGAGGCAAAACACTGCGTTGAACATTCTTCACGGTGTTGTCTAGATTCTGTTAACACCAACATATCCAACATGGTTCATTTTCGCAATGGCCGGCTGCATGAATGGCCGGGGGCTCCTAGGAGTGTTCCACAAATCTCTTCGACAACTAGTTTGAAAAAACATGGCCCACGGGTTCTTTCACAACACTTTTGCATTGGGTCACATCTGTCATGTGGTTGGGGAAATTATAGCGACGTCAGCCAAGGTCACCGCAAATGGTGGTGTAAGATTACCATAAAAGCATATAAAAACCTTACAAAGGTCTTGAGTTTAGCGCTAAGAATGGGCTTAATTTTCGCTACAAGTCCGATGGGAGATCGCAATGGAAATTACAGTAATTTGCCCTAAGTGCATATATATTTATACTGGTATATTATTCTAAGTTTCTCCGCGCTGGCATTGGCAACAGCGGTGACTTAAGGCGTGGCACTCGTGGCTCCTTCGTGGTGCTGGCGTCCGTTGCTGCGGCCTTGTTGTGGTGCTCTCAGGTTTTATTTTAAATCCATGTGTAGTACCTTGCCGGCCTTGCCACTAATGTCAACGGAGTTACCATAGTTTAAGGTGAATTGTGCACCATGATGTCACAATTTAACATGCCAAATGTGGTGTGAGAAAATCATATTTTCAACATGCCTTCTCGTTCAACAAATTTGAACATGCTCACTGTATCCCCAGACCAATCTTTAAAGAAAAATATACATGTACCGCAATGTACTTAAGTATACCCCAACAATGTGCCCCTTTGTGAATATGTTGTGATTCCCATCCTATACCGCCAAGGTCTTCCTGCGTGCCCGACATGTTTCTGTGCGCGGTTGGGAAATCCTTTTCCCTCTGTGCGCAGCGCTCGCGTTTGACAGGTTGCACCTTTGCGGTGCCTCAAGCAGTGCGAGGAAAAGTGAACGAATCTATGAACTTGGACGTTTGAGACTTACATCAAGGGGGGAGGTACCCAGCAAGAAACACGCACTATTATTGAACTATAAAAGTTGCGAATGTCATTTTCTTTTTAAAGCATGTTTTTTCTCATGTTTTTGGTTTCAAAGTGGACATTCTTTCATTTCTTTTGGTTGCAACAATACTATTGGGCAATTTTTGCACCAAACACTAAATTTGTTGAACTTGTTGCGGGCCTGCGAAGGTTCAACATTCGTGTTACCTAGGATCCATCTCAAAGGAGAACCGGGCAACGAAATTGTCGCAACATGTGAAGAAGTAGAAATGTAGAAGGAAACAATTTTCAAAAACTTGGTGCATTCCACAACTGAAGTTCCATAGTTCATAATTTGAAATTGCATTGAGGGCCGATTTGCAAATTTTTTCGCTACGCCAAAAAAACCATGTAATCAGTTTTTGACTTGCAAAAATGCATTGTTTCTTTTTATTCTGATTTCAATGGTCGCTGCTTGTTGGGGCATAGGAGCCATCCTTCTCCAACCGTGCTTCGTTTGTGGCTGCTGGAGCATTATTGGCAGGGACGACGGTCAGTGTCGGGGGCGCCTGTGTCAGAAAACATGTTTGATACTTGCAATGAATGAAGAGCAGCACATGATGACTAGGTGATGAAAACGTGGTGGACAGATGAGGGATCTACACAACTGACGTGATTAAAACGTGGTGGTTTCAAATATAATTTCATTTTCACCCCCAGTTGGGGAAATGATCCATGATTGATATTTTTTAGACGGGTCGAAACCACCAACCAGATGAGCATGTTCCTAAATAAACAAAATGTCCAAAAAAATGGGTGTAGTGGGTGTAGCTGGTTGAATAGTCGCACATAACGTAGCAGTCACCCAAAAAATCCTAAGACCAAACTTTGCCCAAACGGGTAGGATGAAGGCATCCTTCATTCATAGATCATCCTAAAACCACCAATTCTTTGTTTAGGGTTTGGACCTCCAGGGGTCATGTTATGTTATGGCTGGTCAACCTGCCCCCCTTAAACTACCACCCCCAGAAATAAGGCCTTATTAAGGGCTTATTAACCCGTTGGTTGCCGACAATAAGGCCGGCTACTAAATCCTTATCTCTGGAGGAGCACCATAGCCCCCCCTACCACACACAGCCGAGGTGGAACGATTGAAGTGGCAACAAATGTCACGGTCCTTAGCCTTGTGGTAACCCATCCCGAACGGAGAATCGCACGTCTTCCATGAAGATTGCCTGTATCTAAAACCCATGTTTTTGGGGATGGGGTTTTGCCGTGGGAAGTCTGCATACATCGATGTTCTGGAAGGATGTACGTCAGATATGGGTGTTACAAACCAAACATCTGCTGAAAATAGCAAGGCTTTCCATGAAGTTTCTCCGGAGGGAGCTGTTTTTGCCAGTGTATATGAGCGAAACCACTGCCTGCTAGAGATTTTCTATTCAGAGGATCAGAATATTTACAGCATGGTGAAGGCTGATCGGACGTTGAATTTCGTTGGGTCCCAATCGGAGAGGTTTAGGTTTAAGGAGGTTTTGATCAGGATTTTCAAGCTAATAATAAGTTATAATAAGCCATTCCACCAAACCAGTGCTTGTGTAACTGGTTACAACCGGGGCAGTTTTGATCCAGAATCACCAAATACATTGCCCATGTCATCCATGTATGGTATATTTACCTGCCACCCCCATGGATCCGGAACCCTATGAAGAAATCTGATTTTTTGGGACCTTCCTCAGGTCCGCCGAAGCGGAAACAGAGGCACCCGTCAAACCCAAAAAGGTACGCTGCAAGGGCTGGTGTCATTAGCTGGTGATGAGCATTCATGAGCTGTTCGGATGATCATTTTCCCGATCCTAAATGACCAGCTAAAGGATCGCAACAAGGTGGGTGGGGGTGGTTTGCACCAACCAATGAGAGATTATCATGGCATAATGAAAGGGATGCAATTGAACATGAACATGTTTTTTTTTCCTTCCGGGTAGAAACATGATGAAGAGATCTACAGATCATTTAGGTCCATTTATTGCACTACTTGAAAAAAATCTAAGAGTTGTGAGAATTAGGTGATCTTGCTGAAGCGCTTCTTTTCATGGCGTTTTTGAGGGATTGGTACCCTGCAGAGGAGGCTTTATATTAGTTTAAGGGGGCAGCAGTTTCCAGAGGACCCGTGGTAGAACTGTAGACGTAAAAAAATTGGTGTTGGAGGAACCAGGAAGGAAAACAAATGGAAATAAAAAAACAAAACTACACAAAATCACGATATTTCACAAAATCACGATATTTGGCATTCTGTAGTGCTTGTGATTGCAAACAATTTCTCAATTAACAAGATGAATTGATTGACATAAATCCATCGACCTATGTTTTAAATCTAGCATCGGGTTGTCACGTGCTTTAACTGCAGAAAAACAAAGCCTTTTTGGAACTTTTGTTTTGTTGCTGAATATCTTTGCTGCTCAGGTACGCATCACAGCCTTTGATTCCATTCGTTTCTTCCTCATTGCATATATTGTGTGCGGTGCCCGAGAGGGTGTTTGGATTTTTTTACACCGTGCAAAGTTGGGGGCCGATGATCTTAAGAATCTTAATGACTAATGTTTGAACCAAACGGGTGGTCAAAAACCCACCCACGGGTGCCCCGAAAAGCGAGATCAAAATTGGAGAAAAAATACAAAAATACTTGAAATAAAGCCGTGGGGCCATGGGCCAGTATTTTTTGTTCAAAAAATCTTGTTCTTAGCGAGCTAAGTTGCCTTCCGAGCTGCGTAAAACGCGATTTTTACGTGGAAGGATTAGGGGAATTGGTGGCACCGAGCTGTTCTGAAAGCAGTGCTTTACATGACAGCTACGTGTCCCTGAAAGGAAGCGAGGGGATTCATGTCATCGGTGGAGGTTTTGCACCAGCAATGAGAGTTGGTTGACCTTTGTTCTTAGCTTGGTGAAAACATGGTAATCTGAATTATCACCTAGTGCCTGATAAGTTTGGGCAATGTTGTTGAAACTGTCATGTGTTGTTGAAACTTTCATGTAAGTACAAAAATTTCGAACCGCCATCAATTGGCTAGTGCAGACGAAGAAGCAACTATGGTGGCAACTACAGCTGGTGGCCAACGAGAACCTGAAGGAGAACCAGATGAGAGAGTGGGTCCAGTTAGGAGAAACCCACTTACATACCCGAGATTGACGTTGGCTGAGCTGAATGGCACTCGATACCCGGATGTCGACCTCAGTGCCTTTAGTAACTATGAGAGGATGGCCAGATTGAGTGAATGTCTGGATGCCCGAATGGAAGAAGCCGTGGTCAACGACCAAGAGACGTACGAGAGGTTGGGCATGCAGAGAAACCATGTGGAAGGGCTGAGACTTGCAGCCAGTGATGTTCGTCCAGGTGAAGGAAGAGCATAGTTTCACAACAGTAGCAGCCCAGTGTTTCAACCGTCTTGACCAGCCCAACTATACTCACACCTCTAAAAGTCTAGCGACTGAAAAGCGAGTGGAGGAAACATGCATGATAATTGCATAGTTGATTCTTTCTGTTAGATTTTTTGGGGCTCCCCAAAAAAATCCCCAAACCAGCAAAAACTCAGATCTCTTTTTCTCCATTCTCCAGTGGGAGCAATAAGGAGAGTTGCCATTTCATTCCTGTAAATGGCCTAAGTTTCAATTAAAACATCCTATACTCATGTTTTCTTTTGTTTACAGTGCCCCAGTTCTAACGGGTTTTGGGCAAAAAAACTTGTTGCAACCTGCAAGGTGTGGACATTTCATCAGCTTCGCAGCACCAAGTCCCTTCGTATTGAAGGCCCACGGACGACACGACAGTGGTGGCAGGAAGGTTTCTTCAACATGGGGAAAACACTGTGAAACCAAGGGGTGGTTTCTTGTGGTTTGAAAGTACCAGGCAGGGATCAATGTGGAGACTATTAGATAGATATATACATATATATATGCGAAAATCTATATAGCGTAATTCTTTCAAAGGTCTCACCGAAGAATGATTTTGGTTTGGAAGAGTCATCAAAATAAGCAGATAGATGATAGAGTAAATATCTAGCCACATCTAAACACTAGATGTAAGTATGATTGATCTCATGATTTAGGATGTCGTAATACTTGGTGGTCTTTTTCCTCGCACTGAAAGCAAGCAGTGTACCATTCATCGCATCGAAGGTCTCTGGAATCACCAGGGTGATGCACGTTTCCCGTCAGTTTTCCATGCAGTGGCTGGAATAAATCCTGCACCACCGGAAATCGGGCCAACACCCCAGAAAAGAGGGGGAAAAAGACCACCAAACTTAACGGGTTAAACGAGTTTTTGAGGGAGTTTCCGAGGCATTGGCAATATGAATTGAATATGAATTGAACCCCTATCAACATTAATGTATGCTTGTGATCATCCTACTTAGCAGGGGCTCAGTTGCAATAACGGCTTCTAACGACGGTACCAAACTCTTGATAAGTTTAATAGCAAATTATCAAAGGAAGTTTAGTGGCAAACTTCCGATATACGAACTTTTGGGTAGCCTGACAGGAGTAGTAGTCCTAGCAGTAGTAGTCGTAGCAGTAGTAGTCCTGGTAGTAGTAATCCTAGTAGTAGTAGTCCTAGTAGTAGTAGTCCTAATAGTAGTAGTCCTAGTAGTAGTAGTCCTAGTAGTAGTAGTCCTAGTAGTAGTAGTCCTAGTAGTAGTAGTAGTCCTAATAGTAGTAGTCCTAGTAGTAGTAGTCCTAGTAGTAGTAGTCCTAGTAGTAGTAGTAGTAGTCCTAGTAGTAGTAGTAGTCCTAGTAACTAGTAGTAGTAGTCCTAGTAACTAGTAGTAGTAGTCCTAGTAGTAGTAGTCCTAGTAGTAGTAGT
>DF239179.1:181477-245071 GCA_000507305.1 Breviolum minutum Mf 1.05b.01 | reverse complement strand
ACGTGACCATCACATGACCTGACCCCGCAACAGACATCAAGACATCAAAACACTTCACTTCAAAGCACAAAACATCACCACCATGGAACGGCAGAAGGCTCGTTCACAGCAAAGAAATGATTTGGGCATCGCGCTGGTCGGTCGCCTTGCGCACATTCTATAGGCAAATTCTTTCTGTGCTATATAGTTCTTTTCCTTTTGGAAACTTCCGCCCCCGGCTTGTCCGGGCACTACTGGTACCAAGTATTATAAGTGGTATTAGCAATGCAGCCCAATTGGAAGATGGTTTTTCTTTACTTGCTCCACCATGTACCGGAAGCAGGCAGATTCATTGCTACTTGGTGGCACATGGTAGTCAGAAACTAGATTGTGAGTCGCAAAGGCTTAGAACCCAACTTACTAGTTGCCAAACTACCTTTCCGCCACCAACAAGGTGGGCCCAAACCTCCAACCGAAATAGGGGTGAATTATAACCCCATGTGGAAACTGATTGATTTTGGGCCATTGAGCGCCCGGGGCACATGCCATGCCATGTCACTGGGCCAATTCGCCTCGTTTTGGCCAGGCCATCTCCCAGATCAACGTGGTGGTTTGGTGACCTCAGAGGGGACGTCCTTAAGGGGGAAATCTTCCTGAAACCATGGATCCAAAGGTTGGGGAGATTTCTGATTGGGAAAATCACCACAATATTTTTTGTGTTTTTTTTTGTAAGACCAAGAAGAAAAGGTTGTTGTTTCACTCCACCATTTTTTTTGGTGATTTTTCCCATCAGCTAATCCGTGCTTTTGGGGGACCAGTTGTCCTATGAGATGCGAGGTCGGTGCATTCTTCGCATTAAGTGGCTATGTGGCAGTGCCTTTCTTAGTACTGATGGGTGGATGAGGGATCTACACGCAACCGAGATGCTCAAAAAGTTGATAGTGTTAGCACGAGTCAGCATACTTTTCTGAATTACTTTTTTTTGCGATGAAAAATTCTAGTCTTGACACTGATTTCCGTTTTCCTTTCGACATCATCTCAGGCTATCATCAACAATTATCACTCATGCTATCTATTCTCAATTCAAATTGTCATCAAGTCGACTTCTCATCAACCCATAGTATCATCAACTCGTATTATCATCTCATGTTGTTGTCAAATGTTAGCAACTCTTATGATCAACTCATGTTATCAAAACCTCAAATCATTGACCATCTTGTTCTTACCCTCCTCATTATGATCCACCCTCGGACTCCAGGCATACACCACCACAGAGAACGCGGAGCGAGCAGCCAGCCCCAAATTGCTCAGCACGTCCGGGGGCAGCTAAGGGACCACATGTGTGCCGGGGTCGAGAAAATACTCCCATGACTTTCCCATATCATAGCGGATTTTCACTCATCAACCAAAAAATCCGAATTCCGGATCTGGGTTTATATAATTAGCATAAGGATTCTCAAATGACCACATGAGAAATAAAAAACATCCCTGGCTGTTTAGGGTTAATAAGTAATGCCAACTTTTTTTCCGTGCCTCAAATGAACACATGGGGTTCTAAAGCTGGACACGTACACCTACCATTTCGATCATCCAGATGACTTCATTGTATGCCCATTTGGAAGAGACGAACTCATGGTCCAAAATGGTTGAGTAAGTTGGTTTTGCAAAGTTAACAAAAAGACAAACCTCAAAGGAGTAAGATTGTTACACCACTTATTACAGGGATCATGTAAAAACGGAACCCATTTAGGAGATACCAAGTACCAAACTTGATTTCACCTCCCTGCATTTGGGTTGGTGTCATAATGGCCCCTACAGTTGAGGGTTGATTAGACTGCCTTTCCTGCCTTTTTGGATGTATACACTTCATCAAAAAACGAAACTCTGGCTATGTTTCAGGGAGGATTTTCCCCGGTAGTCATGTTGATTCATGTTGGGACCCTGCAGCTTCGCAAGCTGATGATCTGTTACCAATGGGACGCTCCCCTCAATTTCTTTTTTGGAAGATGTTGTTGCTACAAAGGCGTGGGGCCCGGGGTCCAAAAATTAATTACACACCGAATCTGTTTTTTTTGGTGTTTTCGTGACGATTTTTCAGAGCCTCGGATGGTTTTGCATGTCAAACCTGTTTGGCACGAGACACATCTTGCAGCCCGCCGCCGTGTTTTTGGGTTTCGAAGATCAAACCGCAGCGATTCATTCATAGTTGGTTTGCAGATTGGCAGTGTCGAGTATTTCAGCGTGAAAAAATATCAACTGAATAGAGTACATGAGTACGATAAGGCAAAAAGTGCTTTGACTTTTGATGCCCTTTGGTTTGAAAACACAACCATCAAAAAGGTTTTTTCAAGCATCATGGTACTATGAACAAAATCATCACCATACTTCAAAACAAGGAGAACCTGAAGTGTTTAGGACGTTCAAACTTCTCCATCTCCGTAAGTTTCACTGTTGTAGTTGGACGGCCTTTGGGTCACGTTTTTTTTTCGACGTTTCCAGGCAGGGATGACTTCCTGTGCGATTGATCCAAGGGGGGGGAAAATAAGAAACACTACTTGGATGTCCCGGGACGGAAGTTAGGATTCATTGGGTATAACCCCAATATATCCCATTTATAGGCAGGTTTTTTCATCCATTGATCCGATCACCATTGATCCTAACTTCCAACAAGACATCCAAGTAGGTGGTGGGGACCTCTACCAAAGGATATGATCCACTTTGACGAACATATTTGTCAAGTGGGTGGTCAAACCACCAACTAAAACACCATGAAACAATGAAAACCCGAGGTAAATTCACCAGGATAGTTGATAGATAGTTTGAGCCTGAGAGATGTTTTTCCCATACCATGTATGGCCTATTCACCTTCATTTGGTTGATTTTTAGGGAACATGTACGGAAATATACCAGTCCCACGGATGGCATGGGTATGATAAATCCATCAGAATCTTGGGAATCCATGGGGGCAGGTGCCTTTTTTTTGCGCAAACTTACGGCACGGATCTAGTCATAAATGGAGATATGGGGCCCCTACAAATGGCCGAAAATACATGGGTAACTTGGGGTTAAAACACCTATAAGTGGAGTTGTAAGCATACCTCTAACGCTTGTAGGGGCCCAGGTTGTACAATTCATGATCGATTTCACATCCATCTCTTACAATTTTGAATGGTTGTAACTCCATTCGCGGGGTGAATGAGAAGTTTTGGGGTCATAAATAGCTTCAAAGATGATATGTATATATATATACAAATATATATATATATATATATTGACAAGCCTGGAAATAGCCTTCACTTTCTTTGGTCCCCGGTAAGAGTGCTGAGGAAACAGCAGGGTGAAGTCTTGAGATGTTCCCCCATCTCCAAGTGACAGAATTTTGCCGCGCCAACTCCCATATATTCCCCGGGCAAAACTCACAAAATCCACTGAAAAAACCCAATGGTTGGTTCAGATGTATATATTTAACCTACCCTGATGTTCAGGGGACATTCGTTCGACATTCGTGCGTTTTTTTTCGGGTGTGTGTGAAACTGTTTTCCACCACGTTCTGCCCTGCCAGATGGGCTGCACAGCAAGTTGCAAGAGTTGCGAGGGTGTCGCTCAAAACTATTCGGTGGATATTGGTGCACCCGATGAAAAAGATCCTGACGAAGTGAATGAAGAGAATGAAGGGGAAGAAAACCCTGCAGAGCTGTACAAGGATGATTTATTTATTTTTTTTGGAGGGGGGTTCTGCCGAAAAAGGATTCAAGAAACATGTTTGTATATGCATTAAATACTTCCTTTCAAATTTTCATATGTTACACCCACAAAACGTACATGACGATGGGAAAAACAGCCATTTGAAGAATGGTATTCATGGCTATTTTAGTTTACAGTAGTTTTGGAATATTTGGGGTACTTTTTTATTACACTCCAGTAAACACTAAGAATTGCACATCGACCATACATGAAGATGTATTTCCAATTGAACAGCTGGGATTTTTCCAGATTAACAAAAGCTTTGGCCAAGGCAAATTTTAAAAAACTCATCATCCGATTTTGTTTTTTTTGCTTTTTGTGGTATTCCACGGCCGCAACGCTTCGTGTTTCTGGAGGTTTCTTTAAAGAAGAAGATCAGCTTCAATGGCGATTTCCATGAAAAATCTATCCGTATAATATGGTGATATCGCAACACAAATCTCATTGACTCCTCTAATGAACACTCCTTCGGTCATTCGTTGAGGTCCTTCCCAAAGGTACCCAACCACGGTGAGATCTGTTTCCGTTCGGACGGGCTCCCTGGAGTCCGTAAGATTTCACGAAGAAAAGATGCGAAAAAACACAGATCCGGCTATTACGAGCTTGGCTTAAGCATTGGTTTCCCTTAAGAAGGCCTTAACTCATTACATCCCTTATTTCTATGGGGGGGGGATGTGGTGTAGGTTAGTTTAGGAGTGGGGTAACCCCAGCCATGCCATGCCATGCAAATCAGCTGCTTGCTTCAGGAGAAGGCTTCTCGTACGTTTCAGCTCCGCAGTGATACCATGATGACGCTGCACCGGACGGGGTCGGAAGCCTGTACGAGTCAGATGACCAGTGATGCCTTCAAGATCAATGGTGATGCCACCGAAATCATCAAACATTTCTACCAAGAGGCAGTAGAAAGTATGAGTTTGATGTACCTGGGCCGTGCCAGGAATTTTTGAAATTTTTCAAGGGGGCTCTCTGGGTTGATGGGTGGGTGGTTTTTGTGTGTTACACCCCTGGAAACTTAAGATGGAACCTGACAATCACCCCATTTTTGCAAAGGAAAATCATCTGAACCAAATTCTTGTGTTCCAGCCGTTCGTTTTCAGGTGTGTAGCTGTAGCCAGTTGACAGTTAAATCAGTTAACCTCAACTTGGAGGATCATCCCAGGACTTGTTAGTGGGTTAGGATCATCTCCATTTATTAGCCATTTATAGGGCCATTTGGATCCCAGAACCCGATCCTTAGGGGACAACAACGACTCACCATGGGTTAATGCCCAACAGTACGTGATTGTTTTGGGTACATTTAGGGGATTATACTACCCAGCTATATATGGGGAGGATACTGTAACTAAAAAACGATAAGGATCCCTATTAAAGAACTACCTGGTGGTTTTTGAAACATTTATTTATTTTCACCCCTATTTGGGGAAATAATCAAATTTGGCATATTTTTTCTCAACTGGGTTGAAACCACCAACCAGAGAACCATTTTTTAATGGAAAGTATCCGAGTTTTTGTTGGTGGCTCAGTTGGTGTGTTGAAAAAACAACTGCCTCCAGCCGAGGCATGTGGAAGCTTACGTCACTTTGGCTCAGTTGTTTCAATCTTGTTGGTAGACCGTTGAAGACATGCGCACGAACTTCACCACTTTGATCTCTCGTAAAAACACACCACCTTTAGTCAAAAAAAAAGTCATGGAGGTTTGCATCGAATGAATTTATGCTGCAATAAGCTAATACACATATCCCCCCGGCGCTTTTGAGTCGGTGACGTTTCCCTTTCACCTTTGGTGAGATATCTTTAAGGATCTGCGTTTGGAGCATCTGCAAGCGATGGCACAACGTTTGGGCTTTAGCGATCTGAAAGAGGGTGAACTCAAACGGCTCTATGTGGCCTGGTCAAACCAGGGCCCCCTTCACCGCCCTAACGTACCTTACCACCCCCCCCCCAGAAATAAGAGTTTGGTAATAGCCGGCCTTACTAAGGGAAATCAATGGGGGAGTAGGTTGACTAGTCGTAACAGGATTGAAGGGCTGACTTTTTTTTTGGGGAGGGTGATGTTTTGGCTCAAAAGGTTCAAAGGGTGGTGTCGGTGAGTTTATTTTGAAAGGGTGATTACTTACTGAAGAGTTTTCACACGGCCTTTCACTAGGTGGCATTTGTATGCATTTAAGCCGGTGTTTCTTGTTTGGATGAGGGAAAGAGAAGAGTTGGAGGGAGGATTTCATATGTTTTTGAAGTGGTTCTGAGCAGATGGACCCTGGTTGGAAATGAATAACAGAAAGACCTGGAGTCTTTGAAGAAGATTTCACTATTCACTGTTTTTGCTTCTTTGTTTTGCACGATTCAACTACCGGTTCATTGGTGGTTTGGGGCCCGGTGGTTCGGATTCCTAGGATTCTCTTATGAAAGGGATTGTTACTTAGGGATGCCCCGATTCGAATCCCAAACCAGCAAATCAACCACTATAGTTGAATGATTTTTGTATGATTTCTACCAGTTTTTTTCCGTGGAATTGGTAGATAAGAGCATGGTTTTGGTGATACAAACCCACCATCAACTCCTCGTCTCTTTAAACCAGGAATCCATCGATGCAAATGCCGATGGCAACGTGACCTTTTGGGAGTTCGCCCGAGCTGTAGCAGATGGTCCTGCAGCACATACACTTCAGAATTTTGTGACCCGATTTCGTGGCTTAGCCGTGAAAAAAATGGAAGAAACAACCATCTTAGATGTGGGATTGGATGTAGGCTGATGTACCCTAAGTATCCTGACCCCTCAAAACTAGCTGTTTTGAGGACCAAAACACCCCCTATGTTTTACAGGTTCAAACCCTTCCATTGGAGGAGGGTCCAATCATCCTTAGCAATAGATGTTTTTTATTGTTTTTTTGGTTTTCTCATGTTTTCTCTCACGCTCCAATAGGAATGATTATTTAGAGGTTTTGTCCCTGAAGAGCGCAGCCTGTGAAAACTAGTCCCTGGAAGAAATTCAGTGGCATTTTGCTGTTGTTTTTTTGGGGGTTGGGTCCATTAGGATCCTGTCAGATGTTGATCCTTCTCAAGACCAAGCAGAAGACATACATATCTAAAGCAACTAAATAAACGAGCACGAAACTTACGGCCAAAGCAAACCTTATGTTATTTTTTAAAAATATTCCTTTCCCTTGGACCCCAAAACCATGTAAAAATGCAGGTTTTACACTCCCCAAAATATGGGTTATAAGTTATAACCCCTTAAAAAATGGAAGGAAACGTGGGTTTGCATGGTTTTTTCGAGAGTATTTTTTTCCACGACCTTTTCCTGCACGAAAAAAAATTCTCGAAAAAATAATCCCGTTGCTAAGCCACCCCCAAGGATGCGGCTTGGACTGTGGCTTTGTGACCGCGCCAAGTTATGACTATTCAAAACCCACCTGCGACAATTACTGCGAGGACGTTGGTGGCCGTGCTGAGAGGGGTAAGTGGTGGGCAGCAGTAACATACGAATACCAGCACCAGCACCAAGCCAGTACTTGAATGTCCCAAGAAATTAGTATCAATGGAGATCGGATCAATGGGTTATTTCACCTATACTTATGCATGAGATATATGGGGGTTATAACATGTACAGTTAAAACCCACTGATCCTAACCTTTTACCAGCACTTCCAACGGGACATCCCTGACTGACTTGAGAGGATGCGCTGAAGTTTTATGGCAGCTTCCGTAAGATTCGGGAGCTACGTGATTACAGCTACCATGTGAATTACACCAAAGCACGACAGGGGTGGCAAGATGAGGTAGGTGAAGGGGCGCAGGGGTTGGCATTTTTTCTTTTGAGATGTTTTATTTGGAGGTATAGTCCGGTATAGTTGTTTATAGGCTGAATGCTGTTGGAGGATTTTTGGTGTTGTAGAATCTGAGAAGGCGAATACAAATCTGCGAGGATCAAATCGACACTAAGATGTTCTTATCCTTGAATGATCACTTGACGTATTTTTATGTAGAAGACTTGTTCGTGGAAAATGCAACACGCCCTGCGTTTTTTTTGAAAAGTCACGGTTTTTTGAAACGCCGAGAGGGGGTTTTTGGGGCACCAAAAACAACAAACGTTTTTGTCGGTAAAAGAGGCGGGTTGCTGAATGAAGTATTGATAGGTGAGTCCACTATATGGGTGTTTCCAAAATAGGGGTACCCTAAAATGGATGGTTTATAATGGAAAACCCTATTAAAATGGATGATTTGGGGGACCACTATTAAAGGAAACCCCCATATACCCTCCAGGGAACTAACATTATCCCCCCCCCCTTTTAAAGGCACTTTTGAGTCGATGATTTTCCTTTTCCCTTTCGGTGGGATATGTATCCGTTTCCTGGAGGGTACTTTAATTTATTTATTTTTGTATATGTAGCAGCACCTTCCAAGGGGTGCCAATTAAAGAATTAAATGCTAAGGATGGTAAATTGGCACCCTTTAGGAAGCATGTGGCACCCTTTGGAAGGTCCAGGTATATAGATGATTTATACCGTTTAAGCACTTGACTCACGAGTCAACTCCGTATCGCCTCGCCAAATGGGCATGTTTGGAAGGCCATCAAGAGTGTCATCTCTCGAGCAGTGGAGCAACCAGCTCCATGGTTGGTCTACACCTGTGGACCAATGGGAGTTGGGAAGGTGCGTCAACGAAGGAAAAAACAAACACAAAAAACCATGGCGCGATTCGCTTTTTTCATGAGGCAAAAACGGGGGCAAATTTTGATAAATTTGATATCCCCAGAAATGGTTCAAAGATTATTAGCCTTGAATTTTATTTTTGGGGTCTTTGGATGGTTTGACCTCTCAAGCTTGGGGGTTAAAAAGTGCCTTTTGGTAGAGAGATGTGAGAGATCTAGTGCTCTAAAAACCCATGTCACTTCCCAACCAAGACTATCAGACCTACAAGATTACAAGTGTCTACCTCGCTTCCCCAGCCCCTTCCAAACCCTTGACTGAGACCAGTTCGCCTCAAAAAATCAGGGCTACACTTTGTCATGGATGTCGCAGCATGGTTTCTTTCCCTTGGAAAACATTGTGCATATCGATCCGGATGCCTTCAAAATGATGATGCCTGAATGGCCGGACTATGTTGCACGTGACCGTGATTGTGCGGGAACGATGTGTCACAAAGAATCCAGCTTTATGGTTGAGGTACCGACGTCGAACATCCGACCGGTGGGGGATGTGCAGGGTAATAAGTCCACCCACTTGGATGTCCCAGGAAGCTAATGGGTTATAACTATAACCTACTTATAAATGAGATATGTTGTGGTTATAACCCACTTACAAACCATTTAGTAACTTCCTGGGACATTATTCAGTAACTTCCTGGGACATTCAAGATCATTCAAGTATAGGGGTGAAAAATCGCCAGTTGCCCATTTATAAGGCTATTGATAGGGGCCCCATTTGACTCCATTTGTAACGATCCGTAGGGGCCCACGACATGTGGAGATGTGAGATGAACAATTTTTTGATGTGGTTGCTTGTGCCCATAGGATCCATGGGGTTGGCATATATTTACGTACGAATTTGGTTGATTTTTTTTTGGCAAATTAGTAGGTAAACATACCAATCCCATGGATGCTATGGGATGGACAATTGCATAAAATGACTTATGTTGAAGGAAGAGATCTGAAAGGATGGTCTTGGCGGGACACATTTTTTCGACGACTCAACCAGGAAATTTCTTGTGGTACTAAAGTAGGGTCACGCCATGTCACACCACCAAGGCCACTAAAAAATTGAACATAATTGGACACCAAAAATACAGCAGTGCTTTGTTATATGTCCATTTTTGTAGGTTTTTTTTGTCAACCATCACCAGCAATTGAAAATGATGCTTGGTTCAACTACCCCTTTATAGTGTAGTTTCAAGTTCTTTTTTTACAGAGATTACTAACATCATCATTGATTTCATCTCCATCGCCATCTCCCACCTTGTCCCACCTCAATGTCTTTTAGGTGGCCCAAGCGGCGGCCATGGAGAAGCGGCAGAATATCTGGGTGGACGGTTCCCTTAGGGATGCGACCTTCTATGAGCAAGTCTTCCGACGGATTCGTCACACCCATCCACACTACCGAGCCTTGAGCCGAGATGAAGGGATGGAGGGATGGGTTTGCTGGGGATGCATGTAGGTCCAGGGTTTATAGGGGTGAGCCAAGCCGAATCATAATGGGAAATGGTGGGGTGGGCCCCTATAACTTAGTCTATGTGCAGCTAAGTTTGGGGTTTGGGGACCACTTCTTATTTTATTTGCGAAGGCGTGTAGTGTTTGTGACAAGAACTTGCTTTAACATCTTTAAAACTTGAGACGTGAGTTGAGTTGGCTTGGATTTAGCTTGCTCCATTGCTTGATTGAAAAACCGTTGGGTATGTAATTAGATGCTTGCAGTCATGCAAGATGAAAGATAAATGAATGGTTGATATTTGATGTGTCCATATTTTAACAATTTTTATTGTCCTTCTTTACCAAAAATCGAGGTTTTTCCTTCAAAACAACCAACCCAAACACATATCCACTATACCCAAAGATGGTCAAACCCACCTGCAAACCCGCCACCCCGCCTTACCTCCCTGCGTTCCTCGACAATGGTCATCAACCCCCCGAAATGCTATTCGCCCCTGTAAGGCCTTATTGAGGGATCATGGATGCTTAGTCATCTTGGCGGGTGGTATGAAGGGGTCCCCTGCTAGTTATAAATCGGGTCATAACTCATAACTCCTACAAGTAGGATGAAATCACCCCAGTTACCCATTTTGTGAAATCACCCCAGTTACCCCATTTCCTGAGGCCTTTTTATAGGGGGTCCCCATGCCACAACTCCATCCATGTATAACTATAGATCCAAGGTCCCACCAACCGTGGCAATCATGGGAATCATGGGTGTACCCCCCCTTCCCTTCCCGTCGCTACTTGGAGGATCATCCCAGTTAGTAAGTGGTTAGGATCACCCCCATTTATAAGCCATAAAACGCCCATTTGGAAGGGGTCCCATAACCCTACTTAGGGGACAACAACTAACCATGGTTATCAACCACTTACAAGTCATGGGATGATCCTCCAAGTAGCCTACAACTGAGGCATCTCCATCTTTTACATCAACGCCTCTGAGCAGGCCATCCGTCAACGGATCAAGGTCCGCGCGGAGCAGACGGGCCGGGACGTGCCGGAGCATCTCATTGTGGCATCGTTGCAGGTGGGGAAAGGATGGATGGAATCGGTGGATGGATGGGTCGAGATTCGTTGTTGTTGGGGCTTGGGGATTCCAAAAGAAGCGTAGCTGCACATAGACAAACAGGGTTTATAGGGTGAACCAACCCGAATCATATGGGAAACGGTTGGGTGGGCCCCTTTTTTCCCCTGGACCTGTGTGCAGCTAAGGAAACGACTTCCTGTGTGGAAGAAAAGTAAGGTTGGCTGTTTTTAAAAGGTGGAACTTCCAGTGACGAAGGGGTCCTTGCGGCTTGATGGCTTGCGCCGTCAAGGTGACCGGTCCCTTTCGTTTGATGCAGTTTCCCCTGGGATTTTGTGTGATTTTTCGGTGATTTTTTGACGGATGAAATCCCATGGGATTCATCACCATGAAATGACCATTTGGGAGAATATGTTTGGAACTTTTCCCCTGGCATCTTAGATAAGCAAATCGAAGTTACCCTTTTCACTGCCAAGTTTCTGATGTGAGAGACGTGATGGAATGAAGTTTTGGAAGCTATGTGAAGATGATGTGGGGCCTAATGGCCTAATGATGGACTACCCCAAACCCACAACCCAAAACCATTTGCAGAAGGGAACAATCAGCATAAGGGATCAAAATCAATCCTTTTCCTGGAATCAACAACATTGATGACCTCCCCAAAAAATGCCTAAGCGTCAGAATAACCCACATCTACAATCTACCTTTTGGAAACAGACCTTAGCTGCACATAGGTCCAGGGTTATAGGGGCCCACCAAACCATTTCCCATTATGAATGGTTGGTTCACGCTGTAGCCCTGTCTATGTGCAGCTAAAAAATCATGCCCCCAACAAATCCAGGCCATGGACAAGTCCTTGAATACCTTAACGCCATTATGCGACTTCGTGGCGCGCATCAATAACGAAGGTCATGAACCTACCTTAGTGGCCTTCGAAACGGTGGATACGAAAGGAAATTGGCGAGTCATTAGTGATCGCTTTGCCAGGAGAGTTTCGTAGTTATTTGTGTGTGTTTTTTTTTTGTGGGTGGGGGGGATGGTGAGGAAGGGGAGATGTTGGAGATGAATGTGGAGATCTTTTTGTGGAGATTTCGATTGGGAGTTGTGACTTTTGTTTGGGTGCAGAGTCGGGATTTCAGTGGAATTTGGGTTTGTACTTTGTAGATGCAAGGTTTAGCCCCGTTAATGGAGTTATAACTCCTTTAAGTAGACTGAAATCACCCTGGTTACCCATTTATTTTCGGCCTCTAACAAAGGAGGTATAATCCTACTTGTAGCTGGTAGCAGGCCCACCTTGTAGATATTTGTAGATGCTCATGATATGAAAATTGTAGGAGTGATGGTAGGTATCTAGTTGATCATAGAGATTCACTAAAACGCCCCACTGGGTTCTGAGGAGGCACATTTTAGTAGCTTCCATGAATTTGTATACATATACATGTTCAGCAAATAGTACATAAACTGTATACGTCCTGCTGGTGGAAGAAATCCTGGACATAGGATGTTTAAAATGCTGCAAAAACCGGACATGAAATACCAAACTCAACTGCTGATCGCCCACGTTTCTCTTTACCATCAACAGTGGTACTATAAATGCAAATTTCCAGGAGTTGCATGCTGTAAATTCACTGGTTTTGACCCATGTGGTTAGGTTACATGTCACCATGACGACTGCTGGCTTTCGCGAGGACGTATCATGATCCGAGCGCTTTTCCGCAATCTAAACCGACACAGCGCCTTGCTCTCTTAGATACAAGGCTGGCAAGTGCCGTTGTACTCAACAAGCAAGAGACTTGGCTGAAGGTTGGGCGGTTTTTTTCCAACAAATGTCCATCTTAATGGAAAAAATAACGTCATCTTCAAAATGACGGCTTGAATGTTCGCAGGAGTGCTAGCTGAGTTTTTTCTTGATATGACATCTGTCATTTTTATTGGAGATGAAGCAGATTGATGCAACATTTCCAAAAAGTCGCTTTGTTTCCACCTGATCATGTTTGGAAGGTAAGATATACCCCCCCAAAACTGGGGATAGTCAAAAACTGTTGGTGTAACAAATCCTGCACCAGTTGAGGTTGGCAGTTTATTCCTATACATCCCAGGTGGTGAGCCGGATTTCTGAACCACCAACAGTATGTCAGTATGTCCTGTTTTTCTCTCCTTTCAAGTGGTCTAGCGGGGTCACCAATTCTGAATTTGAATGGCATCTAGCGCAACCATTTCATCCCAAAAATCATCCCAATAAATCATTCCAACATGGACTAATTCGGGTTTTTAAACCAAAGAAATGCAACTGAGTGATATTTTCAAGATCTTTCTCTCTCCCCTGTAGCTCCATCAAAAGTCGAACATCCCCTGGTTTGAAGTCGACTTCAAGATCGGTTCATCCGACTTCAAAATCGGTTCATCCAAAGTCAAAGACCTTCCGACTTCTAATAATTTTCCCAGAAAAAAAAGCTCATGATCAGGGCTTGGCTTAGCCACCTGTCTCCCTTATTTCTGGGCAGGTTGACCAGCCATGATAGAAGGGTCGACTTCTAATTAACTCCAGCCCGTTTATTCACTCCGCGAATTTCAGGAGAAGCAGCACGTATCTTCACAACTCACGGTATCGTTAGACTCCTTGGCGGAAGGCAAAGGTGTGGCCGAAATCTTTGGATCCAGTATTCTCTTGTCAGGTTCGCAGCGACATGATGTGGTATGGCATCGAAATTCGAAACTACCTATTCCTAAAGAGGCGACTGGTTACTTGGTGGTGTAAGAAAAAAAGAGGCATTCAAGAAAGATGCTGTTGGTTTCACTTTTTTTGGGGGGGACAGACGGGGGCAGACTCCTCATATAAAGTATATAATTAGCTGGTGCGTTCGAGTGAGGTTTGCGGAGCGAACGGGGTATCGATCAAATCCCGAACCATAAAAAGGGCACATGTTTTTTTTTGGGGGGGGGACTCCTTCTTATATAAAGCCCTACAAAAACACTTCCTTTTTTGGGGGTGGGTGGGTGGGTCTGTACCGTATGAGCGTGTTCTGGTATCACATTATATATAGATCTTACATGATCTTACTTGGTTTCGATGTTTTTTTGTTTAACATCTATTCTTTTGAGGGAAAATTTGACTTGCACATAGCTTTTTAACTGGGTGGAAATAACGCATTAACTTACTGAAAAGGATTCGGACCCACCATTTTTTAGGGGTGAAAAACATCATGATTTGCTCGTTTTTTTTTTTTTTGTGGTGGGAGGGGGGTGATCTGAAAGCAGGGTAAGATGTGTTTTTTTTTCCCTTGTTTACACCCCAGAAATTGAACATAGATACCAAAAATGGCCATATTTAAAGCCGGAGTCACTTTTTCCAAGGCCCATCATTTTGGGGGTCCTCCAGCCATTAGTTTTGCGGGGTGTATCAAGTTGAACAAATTGTTTAATCAGTTTAATCAATGGATGAATCTGGTTCTTGTAAAGGGTGGTAGGGATTATATAACCCCCTAGACAGCAATATATACCTGGTATATAAGTGGTATATCCTGCCAATTGGGTGATTATATGCTACCTACCCCCCCCTTACAAGAACCAGAATTATCCTATGATTTAATCGGCCGAGGTTGTCTTTGGATCTATCCTTGCCGTGCTGTTGCTGAGAGCTTTACCCATCATTGGCAGAGATGCGAACGCTTGGCAGATGAAACATTGAAACACCTGGGTCATTTGATGCTCTATGGTGGCTTTGCATTCTTTCATAAAGACAGCATTTGCGCCATTTATGCCGTGACCACCACGGAGAGTAAACAGCGACTTCAATTTGGCAAGCCAATCACATTGAAAGCAACAGCTATTGAAGGAGCTCGCTTTCAGGACATTGTAAGCCCCTACTTTTTCAAGCAAGGAGCTCTGAAATTTTGTTGGCTTAGTCCTGGAGAAAAGGTTCCAGGATTAGAAAAGCATTGTGATGAAGGTGCATTTGCATACATGATGGATGATGAATGTACCATTTTGGCCTTTCCAGTGGTATGACCGTCTTCCCGGAGAAAAAAAACACCGGAAAAACCCGGAGTTTCCCGGGTAAGTCGCCACTAGGCCCAGCTCTCTTCCACGGTTTCACGTGTTTGGAAGCTGGGGGGGCATGAAATTCCCACCAAACTGGTGGATACAAAGAGGCGATATAAAGGTGGTTCTTTCAATTTTTTTTGGGGGGGTTGGCAAGATTTGGGGAAGATCAATGCCAACCTTCAAACTTGTTTTTTGAAATGATTTTGTAAGGATCCCATGTCTTGAAACCAAGTCATGTTGACTATGATGACATCTTTTTTTTTGTTTCGATTTCAAAAATCCACCAGGTCCTTAGGTGTCATTGCTGATCCCAAAAGGATCAGCCCATGCATAGATAAGGCGTTTCCGGATGGTCGAACCTTCGCCGCTCTGCCAAGCAGGCGGCGACGGACCAACGACCAAAACCCGGTCCAACATCATGGACCAAGGAAAAGACGAAAAAATATGTGAAAACGTCTGGCTCCAAATATCCTTCCTCCTATACATGGAAATGAACATGTAAAATGGGTCTTGCCAACAAATTCCGGAACTTCGGAATTCCTTGCATTTGGGTTAGGAATTTCCACTTCCATGGATTGTGGGAGAAAGGGTATTAGAAAATGATGAAACAAACAGCATAGGTCCAGGTGTTTTTTTGGGCGGTTACCTTACCATTTCCCATATGAAGGGTTGGTAGTTGTAACCCTATAACCCTTGGACTCGACATGTGCAGCAAAGATAGGTTTTTCGGTGGTGGTTTTAAAGTCGACTTATTATGTGAACCAATGCTGAGGGCAAAATGTTGGGGGAGTATTTGCCAAGAGGTTTTGGTAGGAACTTCCTGGGGGTTTTACAGCAGTCTGACCGAGGGTTGCCGGCTTGATTCGCCAGCGATTCTCACACCATAAGCTAGATATGCATTTGGGATGCACCTTCTCTTGTGGTGCTTGGTCATACATGTCCCACACAACATATGGCAAATCTTGAGAAGAAATGTACCTAACAGTCACATTTTTTTCAAATTTTTTATACATCCTGAAGATAACATCCTACCTGGCAGTTCATGATTCCACTTTCTTGGAAGCTTTATTATACCCACCCTGTAGGCTACCGTGACGCCGAAGCACCTCCTGATTTCCGAAAACCCCTGAGCTGCTGACTAAGGCCAGCTCCCAAATGGATCTTGCAACGTGTTTGGGGGCCCTGGAAGCCCTGAAGCCCACAGAAGCGAACGGAGCAAGCCCACGGTTTCCCGGTGAAGCTCTTTTTTTGCTGAGGTTTTTGGATATTATCCGTTGCACCTTTTGGTTCTTCTGATCTTCTCGTTTCTCGGCTCCTTAGGGTTTTTTTTCGTCTTTTTTTGGAACCCGATGACTGCGGGGTTTTAGAAAAGCGAAGGTTTTGTAGTTGTTTGAAAACACCATGATCTGGAACCCCTATGACACGCAATAATATGAACGGGAATTTTTCGGTAGTCAACCAGCAACTTTTTTAAACATACCTCTCATGACCAACTCAAACTCTCTGATGATGTTGCTGCCAACACAAAACTTGTCGAAGAGTGACTTTATTGTTGATGGAACGTTCAAACATCCGCAAAATTACCAGTTGATATGGTAAATATCTCAGTATGTTTCACAGGCTTGTCATGGATGTCAGGTGGTGATTTTGCGGATTTCCCTTCATCATCAACAGTATGTTTCTTCAGCCATTTTGGGTACACACCGCCTTTTTTTGAAGGCCAATGTTTTTGTTCTCAGACGTGACGTTCAGTGGCTGGCCCACGGCGATTTGGCACAACCGTCTTGTTACGTTTTTTCATGAACCCAGAGGTTGTCTGGACCGGCTCGATTCTCAGTGCTGGGGATTGTTATCTTCCAAAATGTGGAAGGCTTCACTTCAATAGCTTGATATACCCTCCCTGAAACTAACAGTTCGCCGGTGGTTTCCAATAAGAATCTCCTTTCCAGGGATCTTTCCTTTAAGGATCTCCTTTCCAGGGTCTATTCTCAGGGGCTTGTTAGGTTCAGGGAGTGTATTTGAAATAGATTATATTTATATGATTACCTGGAACCCAAATGACCTTTTTTGTTTCAATTATAAAAGACATTCTTTTTGAGGATGTTTGATTTAAACCCGCCAAAAACAAAGGACAAATACCGTAGGTACCAGGTATATGTATATATATGATTGTATACTTGGACCTTCAGACATGTGGGAAGTTTCAAGCTGACGATCTTAGTTTACTGGAGGAATTGCATGGTTTCACTTTGCCAGGCATGGCTTCCTTTCAGCTGGCATGTTCCAAGCATGGTTCCCTATGCATGCGGAGGCGTGTTGTGTGAACCACAGCGAATAAAGTGAGCTCCTCCTAACGGCCCCAGCTGCCTCAAAGAAAACAAATGGGCAACATTTCTTACTCCCTCCGAAAACTAACATGACAATGTGGAAAATCACCATTTTCAATAGGGAATATATCTTCAAATGGTTGATTCTCCATTGTCATGTTAGCTTTTTGGGGTGTAAGTTTAGCGAATGACTTGTTCCACAGCCGGCCTACATTCATTAGGGCCGGCTAGTTCCATGTTAGGGTGTGGCCATTTGGTTTTGTTGAGATTCCTGAAAACTAAACTGGAACTTCCTTTTGGATGCCATCATTTTGAGATTCCAGTCTAGTTGGTGGTTTCAAATATGCTTGGAATTTTCACCCCGAACCTTGGGAAAGATGAACCCAATTTGACTGTATAATATCTATCAGATGAGTTGGTTCAACCACCAACTAGTTTCGTTGGTTTTTTCGGTCCACCGATTTTGATGGAAAGTTTGGGGGAGGTTTGGAATGCACCGACTTGGTTTCTTTCGGCTCTCACTTTCGCCATGGTGCGGCTCTCAGAGAAGAAGGAGCAGCCACCCCCCGTAAAAAATAGCCGGCCTTAGTAGTGGATTGGTAAGGGACAATGATGGTTAATAATCTGTCTATAAGATTCTACAAGGCCTTATTGGTTCAATTCCCTTACATTTCCATTATTATCAGTCGGCAAGTAGTTGCTGGGACGGTTTCAAATATTGAAAATTCACATCCCTATATGGGGAAATGGATCCAATTTGACTACAGTCATATTTTTCAGATGGCTTGGGATGAAACCACCCACGATCGATACAACTGAGGCTGCCCTGCCCTTTGCCTTGCCAGTCCTGGCAAAGCAGAGCAAGGCGCAACTTCAAAGTACCTTGGCTGCGGGAAAAAACCGGGGGAAAAACAGCAGGTCATCTGTGGGGGGTTGTTGGTGGTCACTTGGGGGTTAGGGTTGATTGGAGTAGGGGATGAAGGGGGGGAGGAAACGAGTATGATGCATTTGATCACGTTAGATTTCTGTTGGTTACTGCAGAGCTGCAGAGATGGTAGATGAATAGGTGATGATAAGTGAATATAAGTTGGTATAAGCATGACTATGACCATGGCATATCAGATGCCAGTCGTATAGCATTTGACCATTTTGACCTGTTGATCTTGGACTTATCTAACTGATAAAAAGGTATATAAGGTATATATACTTACTGTTGATGTATGATGTTTTTGTTAGAAATGACTATTATCTGCCGCTTATCTGCTTCTATCAATCGATGGCACTTAAGGGGACCCGAAGTTGGCCCAAGGAACTGGCTTGGTCCTTTTCTTCGTGGGCTTGCTCCCGAAGTGCGCAACACAGAACCGACAACACGTTGATGATTTCGAGGTCCTACCCACGGTGGGTGTGAAAGATGATTAATCACCAAACAGGAGTGAAATCACTAAGTAATTGGGGTACCTCTTGTCATGTGCAAACAATTTTGAAAGAAGAAGGGGGGCAAGATATGGCATGATATTGGCAATGTTGGGGGGGAACAAAGGCTAGAATAACCTTTCTTCAAGAGGCTTCTGGATTTTCCTCCCCACAAAAGAGGTGAATGCTTGTCATTTTTCATTTCTGCCCGATTTGTTCGTACAGGACTGTTACACGGTCATGATCTATTTCAGCTGAATCGGTTGAACCAATGTTCTACATCTGATTCACTTTTTTTTTTTAAAAACCACATCAACGCATGCAACCGGCCAAAGTTTAGAACCCAACAGACATTAGTCTCCGATTTGTTTTCCGATGTGTTCTGGTTGCCGGTGGATGTTCAGATAGCATGTCACATCAACCTGAACTTACTGGCGATGTAGTTACGTCCCGTGAATCGTCCTTTCTCCGCCAACTTGGCCGGATCCAACCTCTCAAACCTCCTTGGTTCGTTTTCCAGCATCCTCTCCAACCTTCTGGGCAAATTATAACGACCAAACCGCCGGTTGGTCACCTTAAATGGTGGTTTAGTAAGGAAAACCCCCAGTATCCCCTTAATTCAGGTTTAGGAATTAAACTAATTTGCCCAGAACCTTGTCTCCCTGAGGTTGGGTTACTGTTATGATCATCAGGCAAAGCGCTCCCGGCACAGTGGAATCTAGTGGAGCCACGAGTCGCCACCACAAAGGTGCAAAAGAATTCCTACTGTTGATGGCTGAAATCCTGCACCACCAAGGATGATGATTATCCCATTATTTATAGGGTTTCATACATCCCAGGTGGTGCAGGATTTCTTCCATCAACAGTAGGTCCTAGATAGGTGGTGGTGTCAAATATGTTGAATATTTTTGCCCCGAACCCTGGGGGAGATGATCCAATTTGACGAGCATATTTTGGAAATGGGTTGAAACCACCAACTAGATTCGTAATGACTTTTTTTTTTGCATTGCCAAGCTGTCAATTGGACCTTTTTTTACACCAACGGATTGTTGAAACGACAAAAAATCACTATGAATCTATAATGGAAGCGGGAAAACAAAACATTGCTTTTTTTCAACAACCATTCAGTCATATGACATATATCCAGTCATGATTTTTTCATAAAATCTTCCAAGCAAGACATCACTGTGTTTTTTTTGTTTCGTTTTGTCACCTGTCAATTTGACCTGCAGTTTTTCCCTGACCCTCCAGTCTTCAAAATGGCAAGGTGTTGATCCGGTCAGCTGCACGGGGATTTCTTTGGGGAACATAAAACATATGTATAAGACAACCCATAAGGCCCATAAGGCCATAAAGTTATGGTTGTTATGAAAAAGGAATCCGGGAATCAAAAAAGGGAGCCCCATGTTTCTTGTTTTTTTTATATTTTTTTTTGGTGGTTGGATCGTTTACCAAAAACGGTGGCAGGCTTCAAAGGTCGGCCCGAAAATTCGGGGAAGAGTGACATTTTTACTTTTGATTTGATGGATTTTTGGTTTTTCGATTGGGTTTGAAGAAATGGTTGGAACCCGCCCATGGTATCATTCTGAATGCTTGAACCCGCCATGCATTGTTGGACAATGCAGGCATGGGGACTGCTGGAAGGAGCCATGTCTCCGAAGGCATTTGTGGGCAAGAGAGGTGGTAATTCCCATATGTGTGTCGACGGGCCGGGTGGAAACTCCCATCACTTTAGATGGGATGACTCACATCTGAGTGAAATGTTTGGATTTGTTTCTTGATAGGCACCCGTCCTATTGTGCCTAGACCCCACCACCAGAGTCCGGGGCTAGATACTTCGCAGACTTGAACTTGCGAGAATCCGATTCGTCTAAACTCCCATGATTTCCATAGCCCTCCCTGAAACTAAGAGCCATTTCGGACCTGAAAAAATGGGCCATTTATAAGGCCCCAAAAAGGAAACAAAATCGTATGCACCAAGCATGCATTTTTAGGTGTAAACTCGCTGGTGGTCCGTTTCAGGGAGGGGAAAAATATCCATACCTACAGGGGATGGTTACTGTATCAAGCCAGGGGCCTTTTGGGGATACTGAAAAACCGTTTTTTCTCAACATTTCCGTCATTGAAGGTGGGATGGTCCAATAGAGGGAGTTTGAGACTCGACCCAATGGTACATGATTACCCTCCCTGAAACTAACATTTTCGCACCTGAAAATGAGCGGTTTCCAATAGAATTTTCTCCAAACTTCCAGGGGGGCCCTATTTTCAGGGGCTTTGGCTGTTAGTTTCAGGGAGGGTCATGTTTGGTTGGGATGCCGTTTGGGACACGGTCATAGATTTGGTGTGCCGTTTTGGTGAACTCACCAAATCTGCGACGGTCGCCAGGCCATGCCCAACCTGGCCATCTTCAACGTGCCGGGTGGCCTCAGGGGTATTTTTTGCCAACCTGGCACCTGGCTTCCTTCTGGGAGTTTGTGGTGACCTTTTTGGGGGTGGTTACTTGGAGGATCATCCCAGTTAGTAAGTAGTTAGTAACCTTCAACTATTAAGCCATTTAGGCCATTTGCAAGGGGAACAAACCCAGTTGGGGGACTTACTATCCATCATTACTAAGCACTTACTAAATGGGATGATCCTCCAAGTAAGTGACCCTGTGATTTTTTCATGGTTGTGGGCGACCTCCAACAAAGGGATGAAACGGTCACAAATTTTCAGAACCTGGTTGTTTTCGTGGTTCTTTTCCTTTCTCAAAGTTAAAAGTCATAGTAAGGATCCTCAAGGGGAATGGAAAACTTGTTTTTTTTCTGAAAGTTGGGTTTTTGTTGTTTCACCCCGCGGGAAACTTATGAACCAACTTGTGCTATCTTATACTTACGGCTTCAACATGGGCTGATATATTTGGCTATTTTTTGGACAAACTTTTCCAATGAGTCTAAGTGAACTTTTTTTTTAAAACTGCTATACGCCTGGATTGTGGTTTTGCATTTTTTGATCGGGGGACTTGGGTTGTGGAATCGAATCTCAAAAAATGGCACCAATAGAATCATACTCACGGGTTTAAACAAGCCCAGATACTCTAAATTTATGTACTATTTACCTACAACTACTTTATGTTTGTCTACAATTTGCCTTGTTTCATCCTTCGAACATGGGTAATTTTTAGTAAAACCCCTTAAAACTTTAAGAGCTAACCCCTGAAAAATGATTCCTGGAAGACGATTCTTTCCTTTTGGGGCCCGGTAAATTTTCAAGGGCGCACCGTTAAACTTCGCGGAGGTAGTGCAGGAGGTACAGTAAATCTAGGTGGTGGCAACTCAAATATGCTTTATTTCCACCCCAAAAATTTGGGGAAGATGAACTGACTAATGTCTATCAGATGAGTTGGTTCAACCACCAAGCAGTAAAAGGGGTTGGACGATTTTTTGTTCATCTTTTTTGGAGATGGGGTCATCCAACAACGACACATGCTGCACGTCGTAGGGTGGTGAAAACTTGCGCAGGTTACACTTGGATCCAATCCCATAGGATGTAGCTAAGAATACCGTACGCCCCATGGATCCAATGGGAATGGGAATGGGAAAAAGAGGTTCCAAGTGTTGATGATCCCCAAAAAAACGTGAAAATTGCACTTCCCGGGAAACCTGTGAGATGAGACCCTGCCATGGCAGCAAATCAGGCAGCGCTTCAATCCTTTCTATGCCTTGATTGAGGCATGGGTAGTAGCCGGCGCGGGGAAGGGTTCCCATGGGGAAGAGATCTGGAACCACCCCAAAAAGGTCACAAAGAATTGCCAGGTATGTGTTTTGTATCACATAAATGCTAAAAACATACTACCTGGAAAACATAGGAAAGTAGAATTTCTTTAAGGCAACTGGATTGCTGGTTTGAGCCGTTTCAAGTTGATGGGAATTAACAGCAAGGGCTGTTTTCCAGGTAGGCCTTTTAAAGGGGAGTGAAATTCAAATCGCACTTGATTACTTAGGGGTCGTCCAAACCCTGTAAAGAGTGGGTAAATAATAATCTTTTCATTTTTATGAAAGGAAGCCTATTGATCTTCACTATCCACTGTGAACCAGTGTGTAGGTAAGGCCCAAGTGATTACGGTATAGGTGATTGACGGGTGCATTAGGGATGAGCAAAAAGAACATTTGGATGGCCATTTTTCCTTCTAATTCATAGGGGTTCATAGCTTCATTTACTCGGCATTTCCCAGCGGTCCTGCTGTTCTCTATTTGGGCAACTTGACTTTTGGCAGAAAGGATTCGTTCCAAGAGAAAGTTGGCAACCTTTGATTCGATTCCGGAGTTTGGATTTTTTTTTGGGTGGCAGAAGCTCTCTTGGAGAGTTGTTCGGATGTTCCTTTTCCTCTTTTTTGTATGTGTTTTTTGGAGCCAGATATTCAATCATCAATATCTCCCCCCTTTGCAGGCAAGAAGCTAGGCGGTTGTCATTGTTTTGTTCTGTGCGAGTTTTACTAGCCTGACATCATCAGTAGGTTTCGACTTAAATGCTGAAAGAATATTGATTCCTGGGTGGTGATCAAAGCGCTTCCTTTCCAGCAAGGACCGCATTTCTGGGTGCATCCCGGGCAACGTTCCATTAACTTGCGTAACGTTGCGGGTCGTTTTCCACGACAACGTATCACTGATGAAGTTTGATCATGCCAGGTTTTGTTGGGAGCCGTTGCGTGTCGCATGGTCCGCTCCCTAGTGTGTAGTAGCCGGGCCCTGCAAACTGTTGTTTTCGTGGCGGAAACTCCCCAATACTTATGTGGAAGCTCTAGTGATATCCCATTTGCAACTTGCAACTGGCCTTACACCCTGGAAAATTAACATGTTGGAACATGTTGAAACCAAAGTCATGGAGGTTTGGTTCAGATGATTTTCCTTTCCTAATTGGGTGATTCTTAGCTTCCATGTTAATTTTCAGGGGTGTTCAAATAAGGTTTGGGGGTTTGCATCTTGCTCAAACATTTTTGGGACCTTAGAGCCAAACAAAAAGAAGTGGAATCGTGAATTTCGGCGCCATGTCGGAACATGTTGAATGACGTGTAGATATGTCAAAAAACAACCTAATTGCTTGGTGAATTTGGTATCAAGGGGAAATTGTTCTAAGCCTGTTTTTACTTTTTTTAATTTGATGTTATTTGGGCAATGGGAACTTTGGGAATTATATATGAATCAAAGCTTGTATGAAAAAAACAAGATTTGTGACAGCAGATCGGGTTTTTCCATTCCGAGCATTAGAAAAGTCATTGAACTCGTTAAGGGGGAGAGGTTTTCCCTGGGCTTAGCAACCAACATTGATGGTGTTTTTTTCGCGGTAAGATTCGCTACTTGCCCTCCAAGGAGGCGACCCTGCTGGTTTCACCTCAAAATGACCCAACAAAGAAATCCCGGAAAATCATCTGAACTTTTTTCAAACCTCCATGACGACTTGGGTTCCAAAAATGAATTTTGCCGGGTGGAAAACCCTGGATCTTCTTTTCCACCAACAAAAACCAAGCAACAGGCAGAAATTTGACATATTTGGAAGATCCAGGTACATATATATATATATATAAGATATATAGAGATATAGATTTATACATGTAATATGTATATTATAGCTATGTTAAAAAAACAACACCAGCTCTATGTGACTTTTCTGCACAAAAATCTCCTGTCCGAAAGGTCATGCTTGACGGCGCTGAAGGCGAAGAAAAGGCGGCTGGCCGTGCGGGTGGAGGAGTTCATGCCAAGGACTTGGATGTAAGTGGTTAGGACGGCCACCCCCCCATTTAGGCCATTGACAAGGGGAACAAACCTCGGGGAACAACAAGGATCAACATGGTTTGCTTAACCACTTACGGATGATCCCCCCTTAAAGTGGGTGGATGGACATTGGAGTTGTTCTTTTTATTGAGGTAGATTTTTGGGGGAGTTCGTGTTTAGTTGGTGAGCTGCCATTTCGTGTGGTTGGTACGCTGCCTTTATTGGAAAGTCCCGTGGTGGATTGAACAAATAAAGAAAAACATGATCCTGGGAACAGGAAGAAAACATCTATCACACTGAAGGCACCAATCACGAACCTCACAAGAAAAAGTGATTGATTTAAGGATCTTGCCAATATTTGTGGAACTAATCCATTTCATCAATAAAAATACATCCCCCAAAACTAACATGGATACCCAAAACTAGTTGGTGGTTTCAAATATTTTGTTCCCCCCTTTTTGGTGAAGTTCCCATTTTGACTAATATTTTTCAATTTACTAATTGGGAGTCTGAACCCCTGCCATTCTTGATGATCCCACATGCAACCCTTGAAGGCTCCGAAGACGAACGTGCTCAGCACCGCGCTTCCTTTGCTGGGCATGGCGGGGTGGTTGTGAAGATGTCGCGGTGTTATTTTTTGTTATTACGCTTTTCACGTAACATCTACCAGCACCTTCCAGTCAGGGTGCCGTCCTTTATACGCTAAGGGATGGTAAATTGGCACCCAAACTGGAAGGTCCAGGCATTCCTCCACGATCCCAACTGGTTTTGTTGAGATCAATTGTCAGAGCTGGATGCAACTTCCAAGTGCCGAAACCACGGCGCATCATCATGGCATGACAATGGCATGACAAGGCATGCCATTTCTGACACTTTTTGACCCCCCCAAAAAAGATATCATGCCAAAATCACAGTTTTCCTCCGCCATTTTTCGGCTCAAATGATTTTAAACCAATTTTTGTGTTTCTCCCAAAAATCGTCAGTTGCTTCGTTGCTTCTCTCAGCCCTCCCAAAAACATCCCATCCAAATCGGGCTGCCAACTCATCGGATCAACGATGCGCGAAGTGGAAAGCTTGGTCCCGACGTCACCGTTGCTGGCACCGCGTTTAAACAAAACGGTGCTGGGAAGTCAGCCGTTGCCATCCAGCCCTCCAATGAGTTGGGTACCTGCAATGGCAAGTACAGCAGCATCCAGTTGCGATCCGGTGAATGCTTCATCCTTGACTTTGGAATCTGGGGGGCCGAAACTGGTGGTGGTTTTGTTTGGAAGGCCAAAAGCTGTTGTAGTTGTAGTTTGCATATGGCAAATCCATTTGCAGCCCCCGAAAACTAAGATAGAACTTTAACACATAACCCTGAAAGCGGAAGTTCCCCACTTGAACATCATCGTGGCTGTAGGTTCCGGCCATTGGCCCTTAGTTGTAGGTTTCTTCTGGCTGATTGCATATCATATTCTTGTTATGGACTCCGATAAAACCACTCCCGTGGCAATAGAAAATGGACCATTTGACGATGTATTTTGTTTTTGAACATGGGGATTGTACCATTGCTATCTTAGTTTACCAGAGGGTTTTTTCGGCTGGACCCGGAACATGCTGACATGCTGGAACTGACACCAGTCCACCCCAAACCTGAGGAGATTTTAGCCCATTGTTGTTGAATGGATGAGGAACAACAAGTCGCAAGAACTATGGGATTGTTTCAGCCAGATCTCAGTTGTTTGAGATCAAACAGCCGAAAAAACTGCCCAATAAATATGGGGTTTTAATAGCAAGCCATTGGATCTGGATCCGTATTGGCCAACCAGTAGACAATTGGATATGATACTGTAGAGTTTTGTTTTCATGGCTCATACCCCATGTTCAAAGTACATGGCTAACCGTCCCCCAAAAAGGTAGGTTTAGGTTAATACAAGGCTTTTGAAAAAAAACCAATACATGATATACATGTGCCATCTATTTTTCCCTTTTGGGTGTATGAAATTTCATCCACCACTCCCCACGCAACTCCCCATCAGCCACAACTCGCCTTCAGGAGGAAGTGGCTATGGCAGCGGCTGCTGATACCAGGGCCCGCATTCGTGCCGCCGGTGTGGGCTTGTCACCGTTGGTTGGTGGAGGACTTGGGTTCACCGAGTCCTCCCTGGAGGGTTCACCACCGATGGCACCGTGGGCCTTTGTGCCGGTCGCACCCATGGCGGGCCCCATGTAGCTTGGATTTTTGTTTTTGTTGGGTGATTTTTTTTACGGCTTCGATCCCATGGGAATGAATCACCATGAAAAACCACCAGTTGTGGGAGACTATTTTTTTTGAACTTTTTCCAGGGATTTTTGAACCAGCAAATGCCAAGGTATTCATGGCAGTGGCCGCCTTTACCCCATCCCACGCTGTCACATGCCTCACCAATGAAGGGAACATCCAATCGTACAACCGTGGAAACCCTGCAGAAACACCGGGCAGATTTGCAACATGAATTGGCAGACTTGCGCAGTCGATTTCATGAACTGCAAGATTCTTGCAGCCACTTGGAGAAAGAGAAGCTCGTTCTGACTTCTGGATATGTACCCCAAACAACCACCTTTTTTTGTTTTTTGGTTGTTCCAGTTGGATGATGGTCCAAATCTTTACTGATATTAAAAAACGTTGTTTAAGCAAAGATCCATTCACAAAAACTGGTTGTTGAAGCCACCAACATCCATCAACAAAAATTCTTGTTTGAGCCAACATCCATCAACAAAAATGCTTGTTTAAGCCAACATCCCGTTAAAAAGACTGGTTGTTTGGAGTTCCGGGTTCGATTTTTTTAAATTTTGGGTGTCCTGAAGGGTGGTTTGGTTTGTGAATCGCTTCAGGAAGCGACGAATGAAGAGAGACATGTAGCCCTTGATTTGTATGTTTCAGATAGGGGTAGCTCAAGCAACAATCAGAGAAAACCATGTGGATACTCTTAAGAGTACCCATACAGTTTTTACATAAATGTTCTAATTGTTAGAAATAGGTTTGATATAACATGTGTCAACTAATTATATATATACATGTTGTTTGTGTGATTTATTTTGGCCAATCCGTCTTGTTTAGCATAGTCTCCCCCCAAAAAACAAAGGGAAGCCCCCTTGGTTTTGGTGCTTCCCACGAGGAACATGGAGTTGAAGAACATCTCTGGAAAGTCCACGCCAGGTCTCTGTCCTTGCCAGATGTGTGGTGTTGATACGATATGTCGTTCAAGTGTGAAACTTCTGGGATCATTAATCATAGAAATTGGGTCGTTGGGCCCCCAACATGTAACCCCAAACCCATATTTGGGGATGGTGCCTGATACCAATAGTTAACACAAGGATATCAACAAAACAGTCCATATTGCAGGTGGGATTACACTCCCTGAAATAAACGGCGAGTTTACCCTCGAAAATTCGTGGCAAAGAGAGAACATCCTTTCCTTTTGGGAGTTTGCCTATTTTCACGCGTTTTGGCTGTTAGTTTTGGGGATCATTGATTGGCCTATTTTGGAAGAATTGCTTGAGATGTTGGGCTTGAAATATTGCTCGGGTGGTAATGAAATGATATTAAATGGGACCGCTTTTGCAATCAAACTTGATGCAAAGGTATGGTAATTTTGATTGATTTCCCTTATAGTTGTGCATTGTTTGGGTTGGTTTCATATAATGATCCCTGAACTTCCGACAACACTGAGGTGTTCAAATCCACGCCCCTTCTCAAATTCATAGGATCAATGTATGGCATATTTACCTACAACTACCATAAGGATCAAGTAAATGTAGGCAAATATAAAACACATTTCTCTCATGGGACATGGGAACAAACATCCGTTGAGAAATTTCAAACCATGCCCGACCGATTTTTTCCGTACTGTAGAAGTTTGAACATGGTCAGATTTTACCGAGTTTTCGGCGATGCGGCAGGTAAGTTGGAAGAGACGTGCCGACGGCAAGAGCAAGATATCGTCCACTTGAAAAGGGCCCTAAAGGAAAGAGAAGAAGGCCCCGTGCACATGGAATTTTCTCAGCACATAGGCAAAGGTTTTTTTCTGGGCGGCGCACCCAACCATTTCCTATATAAAGGGTTGGTTCAGCAATTTGGAGCGATTGCAGATGTAGTACGATGTAATTTCAATGTGCCTTATTTGGGTGGTGGCAACTCAAATATTTTTGGAATTTTCACCCCGAAAATTTGGGACATAATCCAAGTCGACTTGCGCATATTTTTCAAATGGGTTGGTGAAAAACCACCACTGCAGTTATTATACATACTGTATTCCATTTGATTTCTAAAAATCCTGTGGAACATGACCAGCATCTCAGGTGTATGCCCCCCATAATTAGATGGCAGCCCTTCATGACAGCCCTTCATGACGGGGCCCCTCTCAGGCGAAGCATCTTTACGTCGTTTATTTGCAGAAGAACAAGCGTTGAGTCGCAATGTACTCAGGGAGAACGAACGCTTAAAGCATGAACTGAGCATCTTGGAGGTTGGTTGGTTTGTTGAAGTTGTTCTTGAAGTTGTTGGCCATCCAACAGTGATTTCTTTGAATTCAGACTCATTTTTGGGGGGGATGAAAGCAATGCACATGTATGGTAATTTTGGTGATTGAATGACCCATCTTTTTGGGGAGTATCAAACTTGATTCACATGCTGCTGGTAATTTTTGAATGGATTTCTCTTATAATCATGCACTGTTTGGGGTTGGTACTGCCATGGCCACTGATGCTGCTGATTTTCCTCGAGTTTTTTTTCTGATGGCACTTCTTGCCAGAAGGGTTCCAATGAACCAGTGATTCACTGATCATATGAGGGCCAGTATCTTGATAAGGTTGGTGGAAGAATGGTATTATATACCCATTTGGGGGGAATCAAATAATAAAAATCTATGCTGATTTTCAGGGATTTCCTTATCATAATGCATTGATCTGGGTTGGCAATTTCTCATGGCCCCCCGTATTGCCAATGTCTTCACTTCGCTATCTTTGCGGCTCATCAGTCAAGATTGACGGAACATGAGAGCGTCGAATTTGAGGACGAAGATTCAACTCATAACGACACACCGGAAAGCATATATAAAGTCGCTACACAAGAGATGTCAAAAATTACAAGATTGGTCCCTCCTTGATTTTAAAGAGCTTTGATAGAATTTTTAAGACCAACAAACTGAAATCTTTCAGTTTGCCATCAAACCCAAAATAGCCCCTCGTAAAGCCCCTGGCTTTATTTTCCCTACCCCCAAAAAGGTGCGAATCTACAGCCCTCCTTTCGCCCTTTAAACGCCGCACTGATAATCAAAGATGAGTGCGGCGGTGCAACCATGGGCGGAAGATTTTGGCAAATTTGCCAAACCAGGAGAGACAGTCGAACACGTCGTTCGAGGTCGTGATGGGATTGGAAAAGAAGTGAAGGTGGAAAACACCAGCAAGTCCAAGATGTGGTATTGCGGCTTGGATGTAGTAATGATGCGTTATCAGTGTGTGTTTCTTTAAGGAGGGGTTGGTGTTTTTTTGTTTGTGGTGCATTGTTTGGTGAGTGGGTAAGGCTGATAGTTGCACTTTGGATTTGATACAATTCGATTGAGTTGAAACCACCATCTGTTTTTTTGGGTGCTTCATGCTTGCTACGCATCCACTAAAATGAATAACATAAGGAAAAAGATAGGAAAGAGAAAGCCACCTTGAAAGTTTACCTTACATCTTTCACTTGGCACCTTTTCTCAGAAGAAACTCAGCGCAAGCCATGCCAAGTACACCCCTGAAAGATGAACCGCTGGAACCCCGAAGTCATGGAGGTTTTTGAAGATGATGATTCCTTGTCAAAGGGGTGATTTTTAGATTCCATCGGTCAATTTTTGAGGCTGTATCTCAGATACTTTTGATCTTGAGTTTCTATCGTGTAGATTCGGTTCACCCCCCAGGCAGGATGTAATCATCACCACGAGTCTGATATTTTTTGGGCTCGGGAGCATTATAAACCTTCACAAACATCTCCAGTACCTTATTTAAAAAATGGACAAGGTTTAGAAAAGAACTCGTTTGTTTTGTTCTCTTGCTGGTCCTTCAAGAAAAACAAGAGGAGATTCTTCAGGAATGGGAGGCCTATGATTATTTCAGGGGGTCATGCTAATTTTGGATGTAAATCAGGCAAGCAGTGAAAAAATATGTTTGGTTTTTATTTTTCATATAGGGGATGAAATACTACCTCGTCATTTTTCGGGTTTAGATTAAGCCATTATTTTGTGAACCCAATCTTTCACACCCAGGAATTCATGCACTCCAACGTTTTTTTTTTTGTTGTTTTCCGTCTTTTCACTGAGGTGGTTTTTGTGGAGAAGCTTGTCATGTTCGAAACATTGTTCAGCATTTGGTGAAAGCTCATACAGGAAAACGTGGATCTGGTTGTGGATCTGTCTCTGTGGATGCCTTACGGCAGTTGATTTGCTTCATTGAGGCCAAGGACGCCATGTTACTTGGGAAAAAAACGGATGGGTGCCCCCGGAAAACAAACGGCTGCGGCTCGAGGATCATCCCTTGGTAATAAGCGGTTAGTAAGCCCCATTTATAAGACTTTATAAGCCATTTAGGCCCATTTAGGCCATTTGGCAGGGGAACAGCCCTACTTAGGGGACAACAACTAACCGTGGTTATTAACCATTTACTAAATGGGATGATCCTCCAAGTGCACCCCCAAAACGAGCGGCTGGACGCCAAGAATTTTCCTCGTCATTCAAGCCGGAAATTCCTTTTCCAAGTCCCATCATTTCTAGGGTCGTTTGCCATTAGATTTCGGGAGTGTATCATGGAGACATTTTTCGTCACCATTGTTGTTGGGGGTTCAATTGATCTGGTCAACAAGCACAGGAAAAAGAGGTCAGTTGGGGTCTAGGAACATTATGGGAGGATATGGGAGGTATATGTACACATGTCACACATATTACATATATTAGATTTGTATATATATATATATATATGAATGGTTGTGGTACACCCCTTGCACCCTAGAAACTTAAGATGAATACTCAATACATTACTAAAATTTGAAATGAGTTACCTTTTCCAGGGCAACGGTTTTTCGAGTATCTACTCTAACTTCGATTTCCAGGGTGTACCCTCTTTAAAACTAACATTAAAGATGGGGGGTTGGAAGATGCATTTTCCTTTTCAGAAGGCCAATATTCCCCAGGATAGGGATGTGGGACCCCTTCCAAATCGCCTTTCATGGCTTATACATGGGGGTGATCCTAACCACTTACGAGTCCTGGGATGGAATGACAAAAACCCTGGTTGTTTAGGCTGTATAAGGGATTATACGACCCAGTTTTGTAGAGATTATAACAGACCATCATAAGGATTCCTAGTAAACACCCTGTAAAATGGAAAGTAAGAGGGTTTTTTCGTGGCTAGACTGGGATGGCCTTCCAAGTTGTCAGTTTTGGCATGTCTTTTTTCAAATTGCCCTCCCTGAAACAGCTCCCCACTTCCAAGTCACTTTTGAGTCGATGTTTTCCCTTTTCATCAACCGTCAGAGATGTCCAAGTTTTTTGAAAGAAGTATCATTTGAGGAATGTTTTTCTTGGCACTTTAAGTAAGAAAAAACCATTGGTGGTGAATACTTCTGATGTATTCCAGGAACCTTTTTCGAAGCATTCGCAAAATCCCCCCCAAAAAAGCCTAAACACTCCCTCAAGGTTAGCTGAAGAGAAGATTGAAGAGATCGAAAAAGGACCTGAAGACAAGGCTGAGAAAAACCCACCCAGCTCTCCCCAACCGAAGGCCAAAGGCAAGCGAAGTGAACCAAAGGCATCGCCAAGAGCAAGTCGAGGGTCACGTAAAGCAGAGACAAAAAGTGATAAAAGTCCACCAAAGACAGGAAACTTGGATTTGTTTAGTAACAATGAAAGGCCAAATTGGAAGGGGTCCCACAACCAGATCCTTAGGGGAGAACAAGTAACCATGGTTATTAAGCAATTACTTGGATTTGTTTTTGTTGGTGATTTCTTTTAACTTTCCAATGCCATTCTCCCCAAGTTAACAACTCCCAAATCACTTGGATTTGTTTTTGTTGGTGTTTTTTTTAGGGATTCGATGCCATCAAATTCATCACCATGAGCAACCCATCAGTTTTTGGGAGAAGATTTTTTTGCACTTTTTTCCAGGCATCGAACTTCCAGCAAATCCAAGGAAAGTCAAAGGAAGACAAGTCTGAGTTGAAGGAAGGCAAGAGTCAGACACCTCAAAAGAAAGGTAAGAAAAATGAGAAAATTGAAGATGAAGATTTGCCAAAAGCCAAGAAAGAGAAGAAAACAGAAGAACCACCAGCTTCCGGAAGAAAAAGGAAGGAAAACATCAGTACCGCCAAATCACCACCGCCCAAAAAGGGCAAGAAAACTGAGACCAAACGTTCCAAAGAGATAGATGCTGATGCTGCATTCGTCATGAGTGCTACTGATGATGAAGAGATGGTAGAGGAGATGGAGACGGAAGATCCCAATGAAACTCGGAAAACACGTATGTTGATAGTTGATGGTTCAGAAATCTTGCACCATTTGGGATGTATAAAAAACCTGGGTAAACCATGGGAATTTCGGCTACCAACCTAACCTCAACTGGTGAAATCAACAGCCGGATTTCTGGGAACGCCATCAACAGGTTGAACTCTATGGGGGAGCGGTGGTTTCAACTGTTTTGTTTTTCTGATTTTTTTCTTTTACCCTCCGGTAAACAAACATAGCAATGGAACATCCCCATCTTGAACAGGAAATACATCTTCAAATGGTGGATTTTCCATTGCTATGTTAGATTACCGGAGTGTACCAAATTTAGACTATGATTTAGTCACACTTTTCTTTTTTCTAATATGATGACTATATAGTCATACTTTTTCAAGAAAGGTTTGTTGATATTTGTTGACCCTTCTTCAACGATTTCAACGGAACATTCCAAATTTACAGCTATGATTTAGTCACATCTTTTTTTTTTGGGGGGGGAAGGTTCTGAAACAGCACCACCCTCAGAAGTCGTATTTTCGATACACTTGTTCCTTTTTTTTAGATACCCCACCTGAAATTTCACAGGAAACGGCCCTGAAAAGTTACCCGAAACCCCAAAAAAAGGAAGGGCGATCATCTCCTAATTGGATGTCCCGGGAAGTTAGTAAATGGCTCGTAAATGGGTTATAACCTACTTGTAAATGGGATATATTGGGGTTATAACCCATTTACTAACCATTTACTAACTTCCTGGGACATCCAAGTAAGCATCATTTTTTTGGGCCGAGCTGGTCAACTTCGGTGGGGGGTTTCACTAAACCGTAGTGAAAATAGATGGCGAGCCACTCCCAAGTAAGGTGGCGAATTGTTTTCGGGGCTATGATAAACCAAGACATACATGGGAGTGGGAACCGGTCGCCTTTCTCATCCTTTCCAGGTGGTATAAATTGAAACTAGGTGGTGGTTTCAAACATTATTTATTTTCACCCCTGTTTGGGGAAATGACCCAATTTGACGATGGGTTAAAACCACCAACTAGGAAAATATGTGGGTGTCGATCTCGATTTCGAAACCTCGATATCTCAGTCGGGCCGCCCCAAAAACTGCAACAGTTTTGCCTACCAAAAAGAAATGGCGCTCCGGAAAGGCCGGGATGTATTTTTTTTGGTTTGGACATAAAATCATGCCAGGGTATTGAAAAATACGGGACCGGACCACCAGAAGACAAGTCTCCAGGGTATGGTCTGGATGCATGTTTATGTGCTTTACTTTTTTAATGATTATAAAGAAAGGAATGTAAAGACAACAGGTACACATTATATATCATTAGTTGTGAATTCTAGCACCATATGTAATATTATAGTATGCAGGTATATCATTTGTGAATTTCCGAAGGCATAGAACTTGGATATGGCAGCATGTCATCTTCAGATACATCTATTGGAGTATCACAAAATCATCCCCTTTATCGCCTCATTGTCATCAGGTTTTTTTCATCCTTGCCCTAAGGAGACATATCTTGGCATTGATGGTTTAGAAAACGAGACGCCACCAGAAGTTTCTCTAGTCGCCTCGGCTGAGAGCTTGAAGAAGACCTTGTTGGTGACATTCGAAGAAGAAGAGGTGGAATTGCCTATTGAAGTTCCGTTGAAAGATGATGAATCCGACTTTCTCACCAAAAAGCACCTTGGACTCCACAGCAAAACTTCCTGGGAAAAACCGAAGAGCTGGGGGACTTGAACTGACACTTGATAATCCATCACTTGAAGGGACACTTTTTCCAACCCACAAGTGTTGAGGTTTTATTTTGGAGGTGTTTGGGAGTCGGAGGGGAAAGCTCCCGGGAGCCCGGAAAGGGCCAGGGGTAGCTGGAGGGTGACCTCAAAAAGCAGGTCACCAAGGGGAAGTTGGGGCCCCAAGCCCCTCACAGAGCGCACCCCCCAAGAGGATTTTGATTTGAATGTTTGATTCCCATGTTTTTTCAACATTACTTTCAAATGATGTTTTTTTTTCAACTGGGGGTTGGGGATGCTTATAACTTATATACAATACCTATAAATGGATGTGCTTTTTTTGTGGGGGTTGTTGGGTTAGTTGTCATGTAGATCCTGGTACCTGCGAAGGCGTGAGGTGTGAGGTGGGTAGCATCAAAGTGAAAAAAGAAGTGCCTTGAACATAGCGACAAGGAGGAGAACAACAACAACAACAACAACAACAACAACAACAACAACAACAACAACAACAACAGCAACAACAACAACAACAACAACAACAACGAAAAAGATAGCGAACACTATTGGATCATAGGATTCCAATAGTGGATTCAGCGGTTTTATCTTCCTAACCTGTACTTCATTTTATACTCCGAACAGCTCAAAGCCGTTCCACTAAAGAGCCTACACTTGAGGCTAACAGGGAGCCATTCTATGTTAAGAACAATAATGACAACAACCACAAAAAACAGCAACAATTTTTGTGTTTGTTTTCGCCTTTCCTTTCCGAGAATCCCTGTACAGCAAATGTCGCAACCATCCATGTATACTCTTATATACATTAACAAAAACCACACATAGAAGGTATGGGTACTAGCCAGTTGTGCTCCATGTCACCATAAGGGGCCCACAACACAACATCTGACAATAATTCACCCTATTCGCCAAATCTCTGAGGCTGTGGGATGAGGGTCCGAATTGGTGTAGCATCATTGGTAGCACCAGTGATGTGAAGATTGTAGTACGATGGGATGCTGCCAGCATTGAAGCTGAACATGTACAATGTGCCAGGAATGCCGCTTTGCACCTTGGCATACCTTTGTGACTTTTGGGACCCAGCAATTTGTTTTTCAAAGCATGTAATTATTCTGTATTGCATTTTCAGATGGTAGAAATTCAAAGTCAGTACGTACGCTCCCTAAAACTAACAGCTCGCACCTGAAAATGGATGCTTGGAAAACTCGTTTCCTTTTGCGATGGCCTATTTTCAGGGGCGAACTGGCTGTTAGTTTCAGGGAGGGTAAAGAAAACTCATAGCCTTGATGATGGCATGGTCGGAGCGATGTCCTTGAAATTATGACCCCCTTAAAATTTAACATAGAATCATCCAACAAAAATGATGTACACTCCGGTTATCTAACATAGCTGGCTGGAAAATGGACCCTTGGAAGATGTATTTCGTATTGAACATATATTCCATTGCTATGTTAGTTTACCAGAGGGTAGATAATTTCATTTTGTAAGTCTCCTTTCGAATGCAGCTATTTTGGGTATCTATACGTTACTATACGTTAAATTTCCGGGGGGGGGTTGGGGGAGTTACCTAAATTGCACATAGATATTGGGAAGTGATTTGGTGCTCAGGATGAATATCATATCCTTACATTTGAAGCACCCAAGAATTCATGGACTTAACGAATATCGGTGATATCGATATCCACATGCGGTCCAAGGTTCCAACGAAACAAATCGACCCCGGAAGAGATTAACATTTTGAAGCCAAAGTCAAGGGCTAGGTGGTGGTTTCAAATATTTTTTATGTTCATCCCTATTTGAGGAGATGATCCAATGTGACTAATATTTTTCAAATGGGTTGAAACCACCCACTAGAGGAGGTGTTGGTTCAGATGATTGTATTTTTTCAGGGATGATTTTCACCCAAACAATTTTTTCGGCTGGAACATGTCCGTTCCATGGAGTTTTTTCTTTTCAGATCACTTTCCTTTCCAAATGGGTGATTTTTAGGTTCCATGTTAACCTTCCAGGGTGTTTAGGTTCCATTTGACCCTTCCTTGAGAACAATCACGTATCCTCTACCTTTTGGCACTTGGGTTAGTCGATGATTTTCCGAACTTTCCCTTTTGGTGGGACCCGAGGGTAATTTTCCAGGGTGAAACCAATCTTTTTTTTTCGGTGTCCAAGTCCTTTTTGAAGAAATCATTGGATCCTGGCTGTTCAAAGTGCCTTCCCCCTTGACGTAGCACCCACAATGCAGGATGAATAAGGTCTTTTTAGCGGAACAATTGCAGCTTCGGCCTTATCATTTATAGGTTTTTTGGGGTACCTGAAAGGGGATTCTAAACACCGTTGATACGAACCCATGGTGTTTTGTTTGAAAGATGTGCTCCCTTGATCAACGGCCATCTTCTTGGAGGATCATCCCAGTTAGTAAGTGATCAATAACCGCTGTTAGTACGTCCCCTAAGCAGAGTTGTTCCCCTTTGAAATGGCCTAAACGGCTTAATTACACGTGTGGGTCACTAACCGCTTACTAACTGGAATAATCCTCCAAGTTCCGTTGGCAAAGGATTCTGAAGAAGATGTTGGAGTTCCACTTGCAGGGTGGAATTGTGGTCGATGAGACTCGCAGACATCCTTTGATGACACTGGTAAAATATGCTGAGATCAAGCCCAGTGATCGTGAATGGTTCACACAATTGAGTGAGATGCACCAGGTTTGCCTCATTCCTGCACGTGTCTTGGATGGATAAGTGCCAAAGTCGACTATACAAATATCAGATACCTGTGACACCAATATTCTAACTTAAATCAAATTGTTAAATATCACACTCCGTATTTCATACCCCATAGGATCCATGTATAGAATATTTACCTACAGCTGGCTTGAATTTATGGGAAATGTAGATCAATATTCCAGTCTTATGGTTGGGTAAATTCATGGGTTATCCTTTTGAAAACAAATTATGAAAACGATGGAAAACTGGGTGGTGGTTTCAAATATGTTTTATTTTCATCCCTATTTGGGGAAATGATCCAATTTGACTAATATGTCTCAAATGGGTTGAAACCACCAACTAGAAAAGAATCATTCGAAGATGTATCTTAAGTTGTCACTTGCAGTCCTTGGCGTTCGGTTCGGGAGGGGGTGACTTGGGGCAAACCGCTCGATACATGTTGATTTTCCAGCCCCCCAAAAATGTCTGTTTTCGTGGTGGTTTTTGGTTCCCATTCCGAGGTGTGGATAGCCCATTAGAACTGGTTCCAAATTCATTGGTGGAAGTGCCGGAGAAATGGGGCTGGATTCCGGCGCGCATCACTGATGAGCCTTACATGGATAGAGCTTGGGTAAGTCTCGAGAATGGGAGCAAGAAGGAAGTGGAAATCTCCACCTTGCGTTTCTTGGAAATAAATGAGACTTGCTAGTCTCTGAGATTGGGGGGAGCGATGCAGGGTTGCCAGGGATGATGATGTATTAAATTACTAAATGAGGAGCTATTCAATTATTTAATTGGAACCCCAGAATCCTCAAAATCCACAGGTAGTTTCTTTGGTAACTATTTACCTTCCCTGAAACTAACATAACCCCCTGAAAATGGGTCATCCCAGTTCATGAAACTTCATCATTGATCCATGGATTTTCAGGGACTAAAAATTCAGGGAGTGAGAGCACCTATCAGCATTCGAATCTTTGGATGATTCGACTGAATCTTGCGAAATGAACTTGTGGAAAGGGAACCATGCAATTTCGAGTACCTACCGACCGTGATGTTAGGGGAGCCAAATGGATCCAAACATTTTCACCTTCACCTAGATTTTGTTTGGGGTAAATCGGTCGTGTGAGGTCGCGATTCAATTGGACCAGAAAGGTGAGGTCGCATAATAAAAGCATAAAACCAGATCTTGCATGGTCCGGCTAAGCTTTAAACTTTTTGGGATTACATATTTAGTAGGGAAAATAAAGTTCAAACTTTTATTTCAGGGTTCCATTGGCTAAGTGAGTGTTACTACTCAGTGATTTTGAGGATTCTGGGGTTCCTTAGTTAGCTCCTCACTTCTTAGTGGTCAGTAATACATCATCCCTACAATTCTCAAGTTTTGACTGCAAACTCATCCCTGCCCGCCACATGGGCCGGGCCCCATCGTAGCTTGCACAACGTCACCCTTTTCAGCAGGAACTTGTGCCATATAAAAATCAGGTGAGTTTTTACCATGTGACCAAGCTTCCCACTAAAATGTGACAACCAGAACTGGCAACAAAAAAATCCATTGGAACCACAGTTCCTTCAAATAACATCGACAGAAATGGTCATAAATTTGGAACGATTCGAATTTGCATACTAACCACGGTTGTTGCTTCAGGAGAAAAATGGAGGAAACTGTGCCAGCTATATCCAGGTTGAGGGGTGACACCTCTCCACGAGGTCATTGGAAAGAATTTTTCCTATGAGACTCCCGACTTTTCCTTCCCATGAGACCTGAGGTTCAGGATATGATCTCATCGCCATTTTTGGTGAACCTGAGCACCGTGTGCATGCACAGCTTCAACTCATGAGTTCTTGTTGGCCCAAGCAACAAGACTTTGGGCACCTCGTTTTGGATTTGTTGATGGGGTGATTTTGGATCCATTATGGCTGGTCAACCTACCCCTCGCAACGTAGCCCCCCCCAGAAATAAGGCCTTGTTTCTGTCGAGGTACGTTAGGCCGTTTGGGGGCTAGGTTGACCAGTCATGAGTCCATTTCCCATAGGATTAATATTTTTACCTGCAGAAACTGAGAAAAGTCAACGAAATGTAAGGACATGTGCCATACATGGATCCTATGGGTTTTGACTGTAATGGTAAATCGATGAAATTACCATTTGAGGAATATAATTTGGAACTTGTTTCAGCTGTCTTAAACAGATTTAACTTATCATATGAACCGAAGGTTGAAGTGAAACTGTTTGGCAGAAATCCTTCCATGCTACTAGCATATTTACAGGGCATGATGATATCTTGCTTTATGCTTCCCTAATGATACCCCGTTGATGGCAACCAGAAATCCGGCGATCACCACCTGTTGAATGTATCCCTTTCAAACCCTGTACATAATGGGATTTCCACTCCCAACCTCAACTTGTTTTCTCGCACCCCCCCGGATTTCTGGTTGCCATCAGGCCAGTATGTTGCTGGTCGTACCCATGGGATCCTTCAACCTCTCCTTGTCACCTCACTGAGCCCTTTGAAGATTCACCTTTCGGAATCGAAATTGCCCTAGTCTAGGAGAAAAAGCAACAAAAACCATCAACACAGTGCCCTCCTCAAAAAAATACCTTCAGAAGAGATAGGGGTGCGAGGGAAACTGACTCCGAACATTTTGCATTTTGTTTGTTCTGAATAAACCGCATCTTTGTTACAGGCTCAATTCACAGCTGGCTTTGGCAGAAGATGGTGATTGGGGTACCTATCGCAAATTCTTCCACGATGAGACTTTCATCGCCACCTTCAGTGACTATGTGGGTAAGGTGCTTTCCAGTGCCAGCGGTTGTGCATGCAAGTTTATAGGACAGATGTTCTTCGCTACTGGCTTTCGGCCTGCAAGATGGTGTGCCGCAAGTATGATCAACGACTTGGAGAAGGCCGGCTGGAGGGGATTTTTGCAACGCAATGACCCTGGGAGATTTTTTGTTTGAATTTTTGATGCCAAGAAAAACTTGATCCTTCAGAAACAGATCTGTTTTTAAGCCCCAAGCCATCAACTCAAACATGGAAAACTGCTTACACCGACCCCCGAAGTGGAAAACAGCTTACGCCCCCTGGAAATTGGTGGTTTGGAAGATTTTTGCCTTTCCTATTGCGGTTTTGGTAACTTGACCAAGGGGGTGTTTCCTGTGAAACATCGGGAGGGGGAAGCCTTCCTCTCAAGTATCATCGTGGGCCGTGCATTATGGGATCCCCGGAACACAAAATGAATAGATCGAAATACCCACTTAGTTTTCGCAGGGTTTAGGCAGATCCCAATATATATATATATATATATATATGTTCCAGGTTCCGGGTCCCCCCCCCACCCCCCCTGCCATGGTCATGGTCATAACCCATCAACCCCCCTCCCCCCTGTGGAATGGGTGGGTCCTGGGAAGCGGTGGGGGCNCCGGGATCATATATATTTGTTTTTAAGTAATAGATTGATAAACAACATAAACATTACAGTACAAAACGCATTTTTATAAAGTATGTATCCCAGTCCCATTCATCACATTATGAGTCTTATTTCCTTCTGCAATAAAGAAAAACCCACAGGAAAGGTCCTTTCAACATATATTGGTGAGACTTTGGGTCAAACATATGAGCTCGGAAAAATATTCGGCCCGCCAAATGTGTGAAGAATTGCTGAGCTAGGTGGTGGCAACTCAAAGATTTTTTATTTTCACCCCTACTTGGGGAAATGATCCAATTTGACTAATATTTTTCAGGTGGGTTGAAACCACCAACTAGTGAGATTTTGTCCTTTGGCACACAGTACTAAGCTTCCAGCAAATCCTCCTATCCTTCAAAACCAATTTCTGAAGTTCTGGTTCCATTTGGGAAAGATTCCACTCAACAAGAGACTCCCTTTTTAGGTAATTCCTGTATACCATAAGTTATCCCCTGCTTTAGATTGATTTTTTTGTTTCAAGATATATCACAAGGTTGAAGCCTAAGTTTTGCCTACTGTTTAACACCATCGTTTCAGACTCAGTTTCTGAAATGGCGAGTTTGCGTTACCAATGCTACCCAAAAGAAAAGTGACAAATACTAAGGGGAACTTGACATATACCTTATCCAAGCGACCTTGAAATTTGGTCGCTTGGATTTTTCCAGGTTTTTCACCTAAAGATCTTGAACAAACAGGAGGTTTTTTACCATGATCTATACGTATGTTTCACATCCATATCTTTCAGCCAGTATATATATACACCATTATCCATTAATATATTTGTATCTATAAATGTTTCATGCAAATTTGGGTGAACCCGCCATTTGTTTGGAATGAACATCCCTTTGGGTGACTCAACAGCTCTTCGCAGTCGATTCATCCAAAAAAACAAACATCACATTTCGAGCCCTAAAGACTTGGATTTGTTTTTATAAGGTGATGTTTTTTTTTAAACGGATTCCACAAAAAAACATGGGGATTCATCATCACCACCATATTTTCAAAATTTTCCACCATGAAAAATCAGAAGATTGATGATGTTTTTGTCAAGTGACTCGGTTCCTTCCGGTGGCGCTGCGCGGTTCAGGTTCACAAGAATTGGGGTGAAATCCCAACGTTTCAAGAGAACAAAAGCTTCAGTTTGCGCATCAAACCCAGTCGCGAGAGCATCCAAGATATCTTGAAGCGCAAAGTGGGCAATGGCCTCGGTATCGAAGATGAATTTCAAACAATGCTCTTGTTGACGAGAAGCAAGAAAAAAAATGATGTGCTACATCTACCTTACAATATGCCTTTGGAAGTTTTCTATGCTGGGAAATGGCGTGAGGCTACTAAAATCATGGGTCAAAATGATGAGGAAACGGATGAGAATCCACAAATCAAAGTTGCATGGCCTGGTTCTGATAGTCTGACTTCGGTTCATCCCTTACCGGACGTTCGTACGTTGGGTAGCGAAGTCTTGTGTTACAGTCGTGATCCATTCAAACGAGCCTCTTGGCGGCAAGAAATGCGTCGCCTTTGATTTTTTTTGGGCGGCCAGGGGTGAATTTGGATGTGAACATGGAACCTCCCACATAACCCACCGAAGAAGGGAACACGAAGCCAAACATATCAAAAAATGATGAGTTTCCAATATCTCCATTTCTAGGGGTCAATTTTCAGGTGCCATGTCGGGTTTCGGGGGTGTAGATTTATAAATCTAAACAAGGTTTCAGTCAAACCGGAAGTGATTTTTTGGGGGCACCTTTTTAAACGTGAAGTGTTGGAAAGGGCAACTCTTTGCATTTCTCGCATTGTTTTTTTTCTCGCTTCAAGTTTCTGTATATAGATGGATGTCACCCGCGAGTTTTAAAGCCTAATGGTGGAATGGGATTCTGAAAGGGGTCATGGTGCTCGAACTTTACAATCCAAAAGGGGGGGAACCTTTTGTAAAGCCGAGTGACTGGAAGAAACAACGAAAAAAACTCGGAAACATGCATTTCGTAGTGCATTTCTTTTGTTTAAGGCGACTTTTTACGGATTCTACCATGGTAAATCACCATTGTACCACAATTTGGGGGAATATTTGTCTAATTTTTTCCAACCGCCTTAAGCAAAATCCAGATTTTTTTTGTTTTGAGGAATCCACCATTTTACCGTTTTACCACCTCTTTTTGGGGCCAGTTTTTGGGCAGGTTGGGGAGAACATATCCCCGAAAACTAGAAAGCTATACCCTCAAGATCCCTCAAGCATGATGGTTGGCAGACTTGACGAATTTTTGTTCCCGTTTTAGTTCCCATACCATCCATGTATGGTATATTAACCTACATTTACCACATGATACCATTGAAAACCAACCAAATGTAGGTAAATATACTATACATGGATGCTATGGGGTTGACATGTAATTTTTCTTGGGGGGTATACCTAATCCCTTGTCAGAAGTTGTGGTTGAATCCTTCGATTGCTTCAAATCTTGAACCAGTTAGCCATAGTTATAGTTACCCCTCTGGAATTTAAGATGCTAACCTCCCCCCCCAAAAAATGAACATATGACATGTTGTTTTTGGGAGGGGAAGGAGGGTTGGTTTTGATCCCTCCATTTTTTTTTTGAGCGGCCAACCTTGGCACGAGTTGCCATTTTTGGTGTGTTTCCTTACCCTCTGGTAAAAACGAACACAGCAATGCAATGTCTCCATTTTCAATAGGTTAAATATGGTTAAATACATTTTCAAAGGGTCCATATTCCAGCCCGCTATGTCAGTTTACCGGAGTGTATTCGTTAGGTAGGTTTCGATAGGAGCTTGTAATCTAACGGAAAATGGCCGTCTCCAGTGGTCAGTAAATCGTTGAAGGGAAAAGGGTATGACAGGAAATCTGTTCCAAAGCCATCAGGGGATAGTTGGATCTACCCCGATCCAAAAGGGGCCCCCTATGGGAAATCCTTAAAAAACGCCCTATATACTGGGTCTTAAGGGTTATAATCCCCAAGAATCCATAGAGAACACCCCACAAGCACCATGGGGCCCACACTGTTAGTAACGGTAGACCGAATTGTCGATTGAAACCACCCCTTGGGTAGGTTATATTGCAGAGGCTTCTTTATTAACATGAACTATATATACCCTGGAAGTCAACCACCATTTCAAAAATGGTGGTTCCTTTTGGAAGATGATAAACCCCTACTAAAATAATGGTGGTTCGGTAACGGCAACCTATAAAAAATGGTGGTTGGACTTCCAGGGGATATATATATATATATATACATGATAGAGTGATGCTAAGGTCACGCCCACCTGACAAAACTGATTCAAAAAGGTTCAGAAATACTGTTGATGGAAGAAATCCTGCACCACCTGGCATATATAAAACTTTGTAAATAATGGGATATTTACCATATCAACTGGTGCAGGATTTCTTCCATCAACAGTAGTAGTTGCTGGTAGCCGAAAGTCATCCTACTTTCGGATGAACCAACTTTTAACTTGGATGTTGCCAACTCTCAACTTGGATATTCTCAAGTAATATATATCCCATGTTTTTTTGGATCGGTGAAATAACCCTATTAGAAACTTACCGTTGATCCGAATCCTTCCAAATATCAAATATCCAAGAATGGTCCAAAGTCCAAAAGCGAAAGCTTCAACCAAAAATTGCTCCAAGACCTGCATGGCGCTACATCTTTTGGCAAAGACTGCGGAACTGTCCAGTGACAATGGAAATTTTGCACTACAGCAGATACACAAACTACCAGGTCCATGGGAATTAGACTATACTGGAAAGGGTGGGTTTTCCGTTCCTGGTGGCGATTTCGGAGTCGGCTAGGCTTTTTTTCCTCCGATTTTTTGTTCAAAACTTGATTTATAGGTTGTTCAGCCGCAAATCAAGCGGAATACCCACCTGAAGTTGAACAGTTCGCCCCTGAAAAGGTTACCGAAACCCCAAAAGGAAGGGATCATCTCCCAACCATGAGCCACATATTTTGTTTATATAAAGATATACGCACTCCATGAAACTAAGCAACTCAAATGGATGGTTAGCAACTCAAATGGATGGCTAGCAACTCAAATGGATGGTTAGATTTTGCCTCTTTTTTTTTCAGGTTAGTAAAACTCACAGGCCTTAAAGTTCGGTCATGTGACATGTGTTTTGTTGCGGTCATGGTTTTTCTTTCAGGGGAGCGATCTGTGAATTTTCAAGGTGAAAAAGCTCCAAGCTCCAGGGGTCATGAACCAAGGCTTCCAGGTATACAAATATATTAATTAATGTAGTGTATGAAAACGCATATAGAATCATAGAATACATACAACTTACAGCATATGTATATAGTATATATACACAGCTACATGTTTCAATATATAAATGTATTTACATTTATGTTCATAACACACATATATATATATATATACAAATATGAGACATATGTTATTGTATTATTAAATGAAAGGTGGCAGCCTCTAACAACGAAGCTCCCAACTCAAAGAATCTTTTATGTTCGGATTCTTACATGCCTCGCGGGGATCTCGTTTCAGGTTGCTATGGTTCCATGAGTTGTTTCACCCAACTTGGATGATGAATTAGCCAGTTCATAAGTGGTGAACCACGGTGATCGTTGTTGTCGTCCCCTTTCAGGATCAGTTTTTTTTTTGGAACCCCTATATAAATGGCCGAACTTCCTGGCTTAGAAATAGAGATGATCGGAGATCACCACTGTGAACCGGTGTGTGTCGACCTTAGGTGCCGAGTCGTCCTTGCAAATCCTCGATGAGAAGATCTACGTTGAGGTCTTACATAAACGCAACGTACGTCAACGCATCGCACGAGCGGCACACTGTGGAGTGGAGACGGTGGGAAGGAACTTGGTATTGTATGGTGACTTGGTGGATTATGGTCCGTCAACCTACCCGACCCCAAAGAAGTACTTTCCTCAGAAACAAGGGTTTAATAAGGCCTTATTAAGAGAAACCAATGATTAAGATGGTTAAGTCAAGTCCTTCATAAGGCCATATTTCTGGGGGTGGTAGGTTTTGCGGGGGTAGGCTGAATAGCTCGCAAAATGCTCCAAAAATTTGTTGTTTGTGTGTGTGTGTGGTGAAACATTGTTGCTGGACTAATTCCAGCCAAGCAGTTTAGCAATGGCACATCCTCCATATCAGCTGGTGTAATTACCATTTCTTGAAAATCATTCGTGCTACAATTCACCTCAGAAAACACCTGCAAATTGTGGGGTGGAAGATGCCATATTTGTTACGGTGAGTGTATTTTTGGGGGGGGAGGAAGATGTGCTTGGGTGAGGAGCGACAAGTAAGAAAGAATTCATGGAATAGTGGGGAGATTTCTTTGCAGCAAAGATTCGTTTGGAAAATCAGCTGGAAGTTTCCTCCAAGTTGTCCATGCTTGGTCAACAAAAAAAACAGAGGTGGAGCCATTTGAAAAATCTCATCAAAAAGAAAGATCACTTGGTAACCTTGAACCAGCCGTACCTTTCGATTCTTCTAGACCACCTTTTCGTGTTTTTTTGCTGGATTCGTTGCCATTGAACCTCCATTTTAGTGTGATCAATTGGCTGGGTATTGTTTTTCTGAGTGGAACGGTGAAAAAAACCCTGCTTGTTAAGGGTATATAGGGGATGAAAGACTACCCAGTTATATATGGGGGATTGTTTAAAGAAACCCAATATCAAAGATCCCTATTTAAAACAACCCGTATTTCATGGCATGTTTTTCCGGCCAGGTTTTTTTTTTTGGTAAACTTGGCTCCAATGAGAGGATTTTTTGGGATGGATTCTGGAAGTGCTTGAGCTTCATTATTCCGAAACCTGATTCGATCCACACCGTAGTGAAAGTAGATGGCGCAAACCCCCCAAAAGGTGGATTATATTTCGGGGCCATGATAAACCAATACATCGGGGGTTGCGCCATCGATCCTTTCCAGGTCGTGTATCTGTTTTGGCTGTTCCTTCTTGGAATGCCAGTTTACATTTCCTTGAAGTTTCCATAAATTCCCATACAAAAAAAGACCCAGATCTATATTTATGGACGAGATTAATGTAACAATGTCCGTTTCAAATCTGTTGGTTTTTACTTCTCCAACTGAAAAAAGTAATCCACTTTTAAAATCTCCAACGGAAGTGGGTTTTCTTCTGTCAATAACGGGTTTTAACCACCTAAGAAAACGGCATGGCATCCCTACCGGGATTTCAACCAACTCACCCGTTGACCCTCCGCAAAAAGAAACACTTATGGATGGCCGTTGGAAGTTAGGATCAATGGTTAGGATCAATGGGATATAACCTACCTATAAATGGGATATATTGGGGTGAAAGAACCCCATTGATCCTCACCATTGATCCTAACATCCATCCTTCCAACGTGACATCCAGGTGATGAAGACGCCCAGAAGTTTGCCAAGCAACTCTTGGATTGTGCTGTCCAGCAGAAGGGTGAAGCCCTTGCTTCGTTGGTACCGAAGTTTCTTGGTCTATTCAGATGGGGGTGGTGGAGAAAAAACTCATGTGGGGGCCAAGGGGTGAGAGATTGATGAGATAGACATGTATTTCTGGTAAGTTTAGGTAGTTTGGGGTATATACTTTAATAGAATCGATATTTTTTGGGGGTACACGGTCTGAGAAAACCTGATGCTGACAATCATTCCCTATATCTTCTAGGATAGATTCTCCCTGGAAGTCAAGGACTATTAAAAAAATAGTCCTCAACTTTAGATGACTAATGATTCAAATTCCCAATTAAAAGAATATGTAGTTTTTTCGTGAAAACCCTATTTTTCTTAATGGCCGACTTGGACTTGTAGCGGTTATGATAAATTTCACCTTTTGGGCCTTGAAGAAGGCAAATGACCCCCCTGGAAAGGCGTCGGCCTTTCCTCAAATGCTCCCTTTACTCCATCAAAAATTGAATGGGACTGAATCCCAACGGACCCCGTTCAGTAAGTTGCGTAAGTTGGTATTAGATACTCATTTTTGAGCCATTGGCATTGCCCAAAGAGAATCCTGGAAGTCGAAGTTGACTATTTTTGAATGGTTTGGAGTTTGGACCCGCAAAGAAACGACATTTTTTGTCTTTACCAAGGGTTTACAGTCAACAATTCCAGAGGACTGGACTTCCAGGGATATTTTTTGCTATGTTTCACCAAATGTCGGTATATTAATCAAAAATGAAATCAGCCATTTGTTGCATCAAGTTTCTTTTTTCCCATTTAAAAGTGGTGAAACACCCCGGATTCTTGAGACAGATTAAATAGTCTATCTAATCTATCTACAACCTTACTGGCTTTCCAGTTTGGGTACTTGGAGGATCATCCTAGGATGAAGTAAGTGGTTAATAACCATGGTTAGTAAGTCAGACCTGGGGAGAGAGAGAGAGAGAGAGAAAGTCAGACCTGGGTTGTTTTCACCCCTTCCACGCGGCCCGTTTGTTGGCTTATCAATGAGGGTGACCCCAGCCATTTACAAATCCTGGGATGATCCGCTCGTTCCAAGGGTAGAAGGCCTCGCAGAAGTGGAGTTGACTGAAGAGGAGGTGAAGGTCTTAAATGAAGGACTCATGGAGCAGGCCATTTTCCTTGGAGACCAGGATGAAACAAGAACCGTGAATGGCCATTTGGAAGGGGTCCCAAAAACCCGATCCTTAAGGGAGAGCAAGTAACCATGGTTACTAACCAATTACTTGGATTTGTTTTTTTAAGGTGATTGTGAATCACCATGAAAAACCAACCATTTGGGGAATTTTCGTTTCTTTACTTTTCCAGGCATCTTAAGCAAATCGAAGATTCTCCCAAAGACCATGATGAAACGAGGAATGAAACGAGGAGTTTTTGGAAGATTGTAGCAGGGCTCCTTTTGGTGAAGAGCCGGATCTCATGTTTCATGTATTTCCTGTACTAGGTGGTGGTTTCAAATATTTGTTCTTTTCACCCCTACCTGGGGAAGATTCCCATTCTGACTAATATTTTTCAAATAGGTTGAAACCCCCAACTAGTGTATTTAAACTGTATTTCCCGTTTCTGGGGGACAATTATGGACCTAATTGACCTATAGCCTTGAAAAAGCTCGAAGTTTTTTGGAATGTCCATGGAACAATGAGATTTTGGACACAATGAGTTTTAAGAGATTTTGAAATGACTGGAACAATGAGATTTTGGAAATCTTAATTTTCTTTTCCCAGTCATTTTATTTCATGAGATTTTGGACACAAAATATCTTAAACTTCCACGGAGAGGTGTCATCACAAAGCAGGTCGGGGTCAGAAATTGCTGAAAAATTCCACGGGTTTTTTTCCGGCGAATCTGGAAATCCAACACTAGGGAGGTATCACCCCCTGAAAACTAAGATGACTGGCTGGAAAATCCACATGTTCAATAGGAAATGCATCGACTCAAATGGGTGGATTTTCCATTGTCAAGTTAGTTTTCCGGGGTAAAAAAAGCACATGTTTCAGAGTGAAGCCTGCGGATGACTAGTTGAAGTTGCCTTGGTCACTTGGGTTCCCCACCTTTTGCTTCTGAAAAAGAACTGACCAAAAAGGTAGACATTTTACATATCTGAAATATCCATGTAAATATACCATGTAAGCCTGGAACCCTTGGATGATGGTTGGGAATTATTTGGCCTTTTCAAGAGGTTGACCATGAAAAAATTGGAAAGCATGGCCGGGCACACTGGGCTCTAGGGATATATATATATATATGCACCACCTTCAGACAGCAAAACCCATGAAACATGGATTTTTTTAAACCTCCAAATACAAGTGAAATAAATATTTCACCCCTAAAGGCCTCAAGGATTCCCGTGAACAAAAAACTCCCATGGGCAGACTTTTTGGGGTGTAAATCCTCAAAGACCCGAGGTTTTCGGAGGTTTTCATGTGAGGCCGATGATCCCACTTCTCCCAGGTTTTTTTTTGATGGTTTCTATAGTGATTTTTTCCAAAGAGGTCCCAAAAGTGCACCTCATACTGCCCTAGTTGGATGTCCCGGGACGGAAGTTAGGATCAAAGGTGATCGGACCGGTAGGTTATTTCACCCCAATGTATCTCTTTTATGGGTAGGTGAAATAACCTATTAAGACCAACCATTTGCTAACTTCCTGGGAAGGACTTTTCCCCGACCCATATGTTGTTGACCATCGCTTTATCAAAAAAGGTAGTGATATCATGGGAATCTAAGGGCGCTCCCCCAATGCTACCCCGCCAGAAAATAAGGCCTTCTTAGGGGATTATTAACCACCATCATCCCTTAATGAGGCCTTGTTTCCCGGGTGGCATTGGGGGCGGGTACCCTTGGATTTCCATGCTGGTACATGAGTTTTTTGTGTGTGGGTAACCCAGAGATACCGCCTCAATGACGGCCCCAAATTTGCAGTATTTGGAGGTTGGCGTTTACCTTTCCTCCTACAATCATGGAAGTTTACCCTTTCTCCCAAGAGTAGTTTCCTTGAAATTTAGAGTGGTTATGGGAGACAAGACTTTCAACGCCCGAACTTGCGAGGTGGAAAGAAAGGCAAAAGTCTACATGTTTTTGAGGGACGACCAGAGCCAACAACATTATTCCCATGGTCAAAGCATTGAATTTTTATTTCGAAAACGTCCTGATGAGACAGGCAAATGGTGTCAAGGTACTTTTCTTAGAAGATGTGTGGGTTCAGGGCAACAAGTGAAAATTCGATATGAAGATCAACAGAAAGATTGTGAAACTACGGTGAATGTGAAGGATGTGCGACCGGAGGAAAGCCAACGTAAGAAACCAGCTATGTGCCTCATGACCCGAGAGTCCAACTATAGCGGTAGAGGTGGTTTAGCAGTAGCAGAAAAGTTATTGAAAGCAGGGCTGCGTGATGCACTTGGGAAAGCTTCCACTGGACAAGGCCATGGAAATGTGTGTGGGGAGGGGGGGGGGGAATGATGATCATATTTCATAGAATTTCACCAGGTTTTTGTCATTCCTTCAAAGGGATGGTTGAAAACCAAGAGGGGTGATACCTTTATCATCATATCATATCATAGAATTTCCAAAAATGGATGTTTTTTTTTTAAACGACTTTTTCCCCTGGATCCTCTTAAAAAGGAGGGCCCAAGAACCCGTGAACAAAAGTGAAAAAAGGTCAGGGAGGCCATGGAAAAGAAACCCAAAGGTCCGTTGTGGAGCGGAGTCCGTGGGAAGTTGCGGCACCCAACTTTTGGGGCCCCCGAAGTTTGGTACCTTTTTTGGTTTCGGGAAATCGCCGAAAATGTTCAGCGGAAAATCTCGGGATTCCAGGTGACTTCAAAGCCGTGACCAAACTTGATCCCGTCACTTAACCATTTGAAAGGGTCACTTAACCATCCCAAAAACTCTTTTTTGTGTTCATTCGGAGTATACATAAACCAGAAGTGTTGCTCATATTTGTTATTTTTTATGGCTATTCAACCTACCCCCCAGAAACTAAAGCCTTATTAAACCTTTATTCCTTGGGGGTAGGTTAGGGGTGGCTGGGTTGACCCGCCATGATGTTTGCAACAAAATTTGCGGCAAGGCTGGAAGAAAGGAGGAAAGGGAGGAGATCGGCCTCAGTGGGGCGGACAAAAGCAGAGTTGGAACAACTGGAAAGATCAGAAGTGGGAAAACAAGAATTGGAACCAGTCCAGCCCATCCAAGTGGCAGAAAGAGACCTGGAATGAGAAAGGTGATGGTCCAAAGAATGAGCAGAGCCAGTGGCAAAAGAATGAGAAAGATGATTGGCAAAAGAACCAGAAGGATGATTGGCGCACAGGTCAGAAGGATGACTGGCGCAAAAAATCAGAAGGATGACTGGCAAAATAGCCAGAAGGATGATTGGCAAAAGAACCAGAAGGATGATTGGCGCGCAGGTCAGAAGGAAGACTGGCGCAAAAACCAGAAGGAGGACTGGCAAAATAGGCAAAAGGATGATTGGCAAAAGACTCAGAGGGATGACTGGCGCAAAAATCAGAAGGATGACTGGCAAAATAGCCAGAAGGATGATTGGCAAAAGACTCAAAAGGATGATTGGCGCACAGGTCAGAAGGATGACTGGCACAAAAATCGATCCGATGCTTGGCAGCAGAAGGACACTTGGAGAAATAAAGGCCAATGGCAAAACAACGAGGAGCCTGCAGCACAAGAAGTTTCAGCTGCCACCTGGAATTCCTCGCAAGGTATCTCGTCCTCCAACATTACGTCCACCTGGGCCAGTCCGGGGTATGTATAAACAGGGCTTGCATTTGGTTGGTAAACAGTGTGCCATGGCCAGCAACAACTGCCATTTGCGGATGTATTTGTATACCATATGGAAGATGAGGTATTTCCATTGCTGTAAATGGACAACATCCTAAGAATCAGTTGATATATACATATATCATTGAATACGATATAATATAATATAATTTCATATAATTTAATATGTGTATCTCATCGCAGTGTTCTGAGTAAAAAGCCGTTTTCCTTCATCCGGTTGCCTCTTCTTCTTGGCTTTTCTCCGTAGGATGTTGCAGGATTGGGTTGGCATGATGGCATGTCAAGTATGTACTGCCCCTCCGGCTGGTCATGAAAGCTGGGATATCCAAACTGAGCTTTCTCCATTCCCTGATTTATGGGGCCTACCCAAGGGGGGGGGCTAGGGACCCACACCCACACACCCGTCACACATTTTGACACGATTTTTTGACATACTAGGTGTCAGTGATGCAAGACATGTTCCCATTCCATTTTCATATGGATGTTTCCAAAAATAGGGGTACCCCAAAATGGATGGTTTATAATGGAACACCTTATTAAAATGGGTGATTTGGGGGGAAAAAATCCTATTTTTGGAAACACCCATATATAGATCTTTATTGCAAACAGCTTGGAAAGGACAAAAAAAAACATGAATTTTTGTTTCATTGGAGGTGAAAGCTGGACACCTCAGCTTGCTGACCAGACTGGGGCCCCAGCTGACCAGACTCCAGGTGTAGGAATGGAATCTGCCGCACAGCAAGCTACTTTGGTAGCCTCACATGAAGCCAAAGCATCCCAGATTTACCAAACACCAGAAGTGGCTGAAGCAGAACATGTCAATTTTCAACGAGATTTTCAATTCATGTTGGACTCCCATGATGCGAATACTTTCCCTGAAACCTTTGGTGACTGGGCAAAGGCCCAACACACTTTCTTCCCTCAAGCTTTCCCATTGCCAAATGGTTGGCATCGAGCCTTGTCGAAGGATTCACGAAAGATTTATTTCATTCACGTGGAAGGAAACAAGCGAACCCATGACATCAAAGAGTGCTTCACCACCTGAGTTTGCGTCGCCAAAAAAAAAGACCCGCGGGAAGTTCTTGGGGCCTCGGGGGCTCCGCGAGATGTGGGTTGTAAACTTTGTAAACGAAGGTGTTGATGCAGTTCTGCATGGAAAGATTGGATGGAATTGGTTGGTTTATAGTTAGAAACTCATGAGAGATGTCTACTACTTGATGCTTGGGTGATTGATGATCTTGCAGCATTTTTAGGAGGAAACACGTCCAAAGTGTTCTTCGCTTTCGGCTTCCATATTCTTGATCGAAAACTGCGCTAGCACGGATTTCATCTTTTTTCGAAAAGGCGGGGTAACCAGAAAAAAACACTTACTGTAAACCAGTTTTTCGGCTCCAAAAGACAAGATGTGTTGATGTTGGCTATAACCCAGATGCTCCATGTAGGGGAACATTTACCTACATTTCTCTGAATATGGCCATTTGTAACCTGATGTAAACAATCACATGGAGCATCTGGGTAAAACAAAAAAATGCGATTTGCCAGTCGGTGAAAAATGTCCTGAGGTATCATGAAAGGCGTGCCCGAAAATGGAAGCCGATTAAGTAGCCGAAGGTCCCTTGGGCAAAGTCTAAACCAACCTGCTGAAGAGTTGAACTTTTCCAACTTTTTTTGGAGGGGGGATGGGATGGACATCCCATAGTCAAAATGAAAAGGGTAGAAAAAGTCAGAACCTTTTTTTTCAATTGTGACCCCTTCATGACTTGAGTGAAGTAAAAAAAATCCCTGGGAATTCCTGCGAGTAAACGTGACCCTTGAAATCAGGGATGGTGAGTGAGTGAGTTCACGTGACCCACTTTTTCAGTGCTGGTTTTTTCGTGGGTCAACCCAACGGTTGGGGATTTTAAGTTGGGGATTAAGGCGGCAAAAAATCACCTGGTACACTCCGGTAAACTAACATAGCAATGGGAAATCCACCATTTGAAGATGTATCTCCCATTTGAAATGGTGGTTTTCCATTGCTATGTTAGTTTACTAGTCGGGTCCAGGTCCAACTGGACACGACCTAGCTATCACCAAATCCGGTGGCTTTAAGATGGTGATTTTCAAGAAAAGAACTGGACATTCATTGGCCCTAAAATCTGCAAGTTCAGGTTGGTGAAGCCAAAATCTGATTGTGAAATAGCATTTGATTTAAACTTAACAGCATAGCTTGCACCTGAAAATCAATGGTTGGAAGACTATTTTCCTTTTGGGAGGGCCGATTTTCGGAGGATATGTTAGTTTTTGGGGGAGTACCCTTTCTCCCACAATCATGGAAGTGGAGAATGGGTCCTGACAAGACCAGTTTCCTTTACAAAGGGCCATTGTCCACTTCCATGATGATGGGAGGAAGGGTAGTGGTTAAAATTCTCTTCTAATTGAGACGGCATTCATGACTTTTTCTGCCACATTCCCTCGCAGTTCATCCAAAAGAGAATCAGTGACTGTATATCCCATAGAATCCATCTATGGTATAAATATTTACCAATATTTACCAAAAAGCACTTACATGGTTCTAAACGCTGTGCATGGATCCTATGTATATTTTGATAGTCTTTTTCATACCCTGACAGGCAACAGTCTGATTCCATTCTCAATTTTTTGTGGTGCTTTTGAGGAAAACATGTTTCTCTTTAGTAGGAAACACCTGCGGCGCCTGTGAAGGAACATACTTCCACATATCTGACGTCATGCAACATTCACCACTGGCTCGCTGGGGGAGCCAGGCATGAACCCAACCAACCAACCAAAACGCCGAAGGCAATCTCGACAGTCTTCCTCTTCTGGTTTTTTAGCTGGAAGTGCCGGGGGTTTCGGAAACAGGTACTATAGAAGCTGCCACTTGAGAATCTGGTTGATTATACCCAGTTACATCGGGATTACAACAAGCCAATATAAGATATATAAGGATCCTTATTAACCAACCAGTAGTGGAATGACACATTCTTTGGTTTCAAGATCTCAGGTCTGCGACAACAAAAGTGCTTTGGTGGGCGAATATTCCTAGCAGAACCCCCCCAGCAGGTAAGATTTTCCAGAGTGGGTGGAGGTGCAAGGTGTTTTGGAAGGGTCCTAGTCCTTGTTCCCAAGCTTTCCTGCGTGGGCAGGCAATCATTTATACTCTCATCCTTTGAACCGGCATGCAGGTTTTTAAGCCCTAAACATATCTAGGTGGTGGTTTCAAACATTTTTTATTTTCACCCCTACCTGGGGAAATGATGCAATTTGACAAGCATATTTTTCAAATGGGTTGAAACCACCAATGTAACCACCAACTAGATATGGGTAAGTTACCGGAAAGACTTTGGGTTGCGGGTTCCCAAGGATGGTGGTAAAAAACAGAGTTTGTTTCTTCACGAATCTCGTGTCTGAGAGATTTCCCCCCCGATTTGTGTTGGACATTCGCCCCAAAACCCTGGCACAACGGCCCCCAACGAAAATCAAGATGAGGTAATTACTTGGATGTCCCGTTGTAAGTTAGCAAATGGTCAGTAAATGGGTTATAACCCCAGTATTATCCAATTTATATGTAGGTTAGAACCCAATTTGCTAACCATTTACTAACTTCGTGGACATCCAAGTAGGCTTTTTTGGGTTGGCAAAGCTGGTAGCTCAAACTGTTATGCTGGGACTTCCTTTCAACAGGGGCGATTAAATATATTCGCCCATATTGGGATGAAGCAAACAATGCAAATCTATAGTATTTAGTTGTGATCTGCCCTTAAAAGTGCATTGTTTGGGTTGGTCATATAATGACCCCTGTTTCAAAATGATGGTTTCGCTTCTATTTTATCTTGGCTACTTGTTTTTGAATTTGTGCAAGTTGAAGAAACACCCAATCTGTGTTGCTAAGAGTTGCTGCGGCTGTCATTATCTTTTTGCCAAGGAACAACAGGATCCATCATAGAGGTTGATCTGACGGGTGAATTGTGAAAGTGTGGATGGAAAACGCCGTCCCGGACTCGCCAAAACGCAGCTCGCAGCTCTTTTGAAGCCTCCTGACGACTTAGATTCGTAAGGCTGGTCTCCGATGGCTAGCAAGCGATTTGCTGCGGGACAAGATGTGTGTCTTAATTGCTCAGGTGGTGGTTGAACAAAAAAACATGAAAAACGCAGTTTCTATGACTGGTCAACCTACCGTCCCCCCTCAGAAATAAGGGTTTAATAAGTCCTTACTAAGTGAAACCAATGGTTAATAAGCCCCCTTCATGTTTTATTGTTTCACCTTTAGATGTTGAAAAATCCTCATATGGACCGGTAAAAATGAATGAAGATTCCGATCCCATATTTCATTTGAATTTACTTTCCCAACATCTTAACAGCTCGCCCCCTGAAAATTCCAATGGAAAATGAATCGATGATTCATTTCCTTTGAAGAACATGGTTTCCCTTTTTTTTGTGGGTAGACAGTCGTTCATGTTTTTTTTGGTCGGGGGGTGAGGCCAGGTATCGAGTTTCTGGCAAAAATTGGAGGCCAACTTTTTTTTTACAAGCTATGCTTCAACTTCACCACCACTTTGGGATTTGCTTCGCGGATTTTTAGTTCTTGCATGCCTTGTGCCTCGATTCACTACCAAGCAGGGGCGTCATTGCCTTGCCGGTGGATCCAATTCGGAAACGGAAAAAAAGTTTCAGCGGAACATGGACCCGGATTGAAGATGTGTTTCCTATTGAACATGGGGGGGTATTCCAGACCAGCTATGTCATTTATGTCAGTTTACCAGAGAAGTAGGTTTAAAGAATCCTGGTTGATATCATGAGTGATCTGTGGTGCATGGTTTTCCTCTTACTCGAAACGCTTCCCTTGACATTGGAGGTTGCTGTCATCGTGTTGAGGGCCATGGGTGTTCGGGCCTCAATGGGGTCTTGGAAGACCCATGAATGTTCCAACTGTTAAGGTGACTTCAAACTCTGCAAAAAGATGGTGTCAAGTCCAATTAGCAGCAAGTGTCATCCAGATTTTTGGGAAGGTTTCCACCGAAATCTTCATTTTCCCATGCTTTTTGTGGCTTCCAAAAATCAAAAAAACGGTTGTTTGTGGGTGAAAACACCTGTGGGAACGTCGACTCCTGCGATCTGCAGGTACTCCAGTTGAGTGATCTGCTGACACGTGTGGGGCAGCCGAAATGAGAGAGGTATGTGTGAAGGCATTAGATGTTGCATGGAAGGGTTTCTATATGGGTGTTTCCAAAAATAGGGGTACCCCAAAATGGATGGTTTATAATGGAAAACCCTATTAAAATGGATGATTTGGGGGTACCATCATTTTAGGAAACCCCCATATCACGCATGGACCCTCCTGTTTTGGACATTCCAACGGCTGATTCTTAGGTTGCTTGAGATTTATTCAATTAATCTTTATCTAGGTGATGGTTTCAAACATATTTTATTTTCACCCCTACTTGGGGAAATGATCCAATTATGACTAATATTTTTCAAGTGGGTTGAAACCGCCAACCAGTATTTCATTTACCTTACACATGATCCACTTTTCACATGGTTCGTAAAGCGGAAAATGTATATCGATATATCATAAGATTATCATAAGAATACATTCGGATTCTGTGGCTTGTCAGGTACGTTAGCAAACTCTTGTGGAAGGCACGCATTTATGATAAGATTGCCTAGAGTTATATTCTTTTCTAGGGTCCCTTTGACCCCTTGTTCGTTCATGAATTGAGCAGTGATGAAACCCTGGTTGGCAGGGAATTATGCTAAATACCCAATTATTTGGGGATAATGATCGGTCACGAAAAATCAGGATCCCTATGTACCACCCAGGATTTCATGAATGTACCCCTCCAAAAATCAACATGTCCCCTAAAAAAGGGAGCATTTCAAAAGGAAATTGTCGTCTTCCAAGTGCGAGCTGTTAGTTTCATGGACTGTAACCTTCGTCTTTGTTTTTCTCCACGGCTGAGCATCAAAATCCACCTTGGACTCCCGAGGCGTTGGTTTTCATCCCACTCTTCTTGAGCTTTTTGATGAGTGCCCACCGTGCATCTGCGGGGGATCCTGGATCCGGGGGCTGGTAGAAGGTGAATTCTGGGCACCGGTTGGGCACCCCTTAAAAGGTTAGTGGAAAAGTAAGGGAATCAACCCCCAAAATGCCTGCGTCACTGGTGGTGGTTTGGATTGGAGATCCAATCCAGAACCAAAATAAGAGGGTCCAACAGCTGATTCTTAGGTTACTTGAGATTTCTTCAATCAATCTTTATTTAGAATTTAGATTCGGTGGTTTCACATATGTTTGATGTTCACTCCGAAAATTAGGGAAGATGAACCCATTTTGACTTGCGCATATGTTCAGATGGGTTGGTTGAAACCACCAACCCTTTCTTACTCAACATGGGTTCCACGTCGAAAAAATCACAACCCTCCAAGTTGCGGCCGTTGCTAAAAGGCCGTGGAAGGTGATCCTAAGCAGTTAACACCCTGAGGTGTTACCGGAGGTGAAGGATGGTGTTGTCGTGAAACCTCAGTTGTGGTGGGTTTTGGTGGTGGAAGCGGTGGAACCGTCGTTTTCGGGCCGGTGGGACCGAAAAAAAGAAACGCCAACCAAGTTGGGGCCGTTGAGAAGGCTGAAGTTTTTTTTTTCGAGAGGTTTTTTTGTTTCATTTTTTTGCCTCCAAGGTAGCCCCACCAAAAAACAGGAGGGGTGAATCCAAGATGCCTCGGCTGAGTTGATGATCATGAATCATGGTAGAAAGAAGCAAGAAGCCGTATAGCCAATAATGAAGGGAATTTCTTTCAGCATTGGCTTGACGGAGCTCAGGAACCAACCGGTCCCCAACGCCCAGCAAAACGCACCGCGAGTCGACGTGACGCCTAGGTGAAATTTCTGAGCAGCAAATTCCTCGTGGCCTTGGGGAATTTGGCGTTTCCCATCTTTGCTGCACGCTTAGTTGGAGTCAAAAATTTTCTTCCAACATGTCGCTATGGTTTAAGCTGGAATGTGAGATGAAAGTCACTTGAAACAGTTGTTATTGGACAGTAGAAGATGTGACAAAAAGCTGTGAGTGAAGAGAAATCCGGCAGGATAACTCGCTGGTTAGATGAATGAAACTTGATTCAAAAAAATAGGATATTCTCCATATCAACTAGTGAACGTTGGATTTTTCTTCACCAATCATGTATGCTATGTTGACCCGCAAAAATCTTGGTTTTTAAATGCTTGCACTGTTTGATGGTGATTTCCCTTCATAAGGCCAGCTATTAAACCCTTGTTTCTGAGGGATGCTAGGGGAACATGCCACCTTCCTGTGGTCAGATCTTGGATGCCAATAAACGCCTCAAGCCAAGGTGGTTCACGGACCGTTAGGGCAATTGTTTTACAAGAAGGCCAGGGCCAATTTCGTCAAAGATGGCAGAAGTTGCAAATGGGAAAATGTTTGGATTCCTCACAGGTACTTGGGTCAAGCCTCACCTTTTTTTGTGACATCTTTGTATCCTTAGTGTTTGGAGAAATTTCTACTTTTCAACTGAGTTGTTTTTTTCCCGTGCACTTCCTCCCATAATTATGGAGGTGAACAATGGGTGTATCTCCGATAGTAGTTACCTTTCAAATATAGCCATTTTCCACTGAACCCATATGGATTATGGGAGAAAGTCTTAGTAGCTATTTGGATAGGCCCCCTATCCACCTGCCAATGTTGCCAGGTGATTGCGACCAAACTTTTTGGAGGGACCATGTTGGCAGTTTTTGGCCCACAGTTTTTGCCCTCAGTGCTTCTTCAGATCCGGGGGGGGAGATGTGTGGATCGTTTCGATTCCCAAATGGTGGTGGCAAAGTAAGGGAATCCTACCCAAGTGTGAGCCTTAAATTCAGGTTAAGGATTTATAGTAAATTGCCCAGATGTGTTTTTTGTGGGCAGGTGGGCAGGTGCACATCTCTCATGAATGTTTTTTGGGTTATGGGCCCGTTTATGAGGTTTATAAGGTTTTATATGTGAGGCTGGGTCCCCTTCACACAAATGATGATTGAATCGGGAAGACTTCCATCCTTTTCCCTGCGATTACAACACCGACTCTCAAAGCCCTTTCTTTGAAGTTTGGAGGATGGTCGAAATGTGGAGAGAAACTCTTGGCAAAATGGCAGAAATCCTGCCATCAGTTGTTTCGGTGGTAGTGTATTTACTTATGAGATCTTTTCTGTGGCGATAACCAGATTGGATCTCTATCAGCAGTAAACATGACATCTACTACAACTACTTTCATCATAAACACGCGTTTGAAAAATACCATACATCAATTGCAACAAGATCTGAAACCTTTCAAACGACATTCGAACGCCCCAAACATTTCATTAAACATGGAACCAGGAAAAACATGATGAACCGAACTTGGGAAAACACACCATCAGGTGTGTTTACTTCACCCAACTGTTGGGTTAAACCTGGAATTTTCCTCCCAGGTTTTTCTATGTCTACTTGGCAACGGTGATGTTTGCGGCCTGGGCCATGACCTCAAGAAACACCAGTTCGTTCTTAGAGTGCGCAGGGAGGAAAAAATGGCTAAGCCCAGATGTTCACTGCGCTTAGTGATGAGATCTGATTTTTTGCAATAACGCAACGAGGTGCGAGGGTTTGAGGGATTAACCAGCTATATAAGTTCTTTTGCATATTTTTTTGGGGGGAGGATTTTCGACTTGAAAACCCCCAAAAGATGTGCAGCAGTTATTTAAAAACAACACTTTAGTGAAGATGTTTTTTTGATTGATTCCAAAAAGTGTGTGAGTTTTCTTATATGCACTAGGTGGTGGTTTTGAATATTTTTAATTTTCATCCCTACTCGGGGAAGATTCCCATTTTGACTAATATTTTTCAGAGGGGTTGAAACCACCAACCAGAAAAAGATTCGGTTTTTTGGTTTCCACTGAGGTGCTGCAGAAAGCATTTCTGACCAACAAGCAGGTGGCTTTGTCTTGGAGTTGAGCCGATGTTTTGGGGGGTTGCAACCGGATGTCCCGGGACGGAAGTTAGGATCAATGGTTAGGATGAATGGGTTATTTCATCTACTTATAAATGGGATTTGTTGGGGTTATAATCCACTGATCCTAACCTTTCACTAACTTTCTGGGGCATTCAAATTGATCACTCCCGGTGCACCCACAAAAACTAACATTTTGTAACCTTCAAAAAGGCCATTTGGATAGGGGAAACTCATCTACAGACCACGATTTTTTTTGGGTGGTTCCATGTTAGTTTTCAGGTGTATCAATTTATTCAGGATGAGATCATCCATTGTCCTGATATTGGCTAAAAGTTGGATCTACCTTACACACTGTGACAGTGGAAAGTGAAGGTTTACGGGAGATTTACTTACTACAAGAGATCTAATAATCCTACTGGAGACTGGCATCTTGTTCAAGTGTGTGGCGCAGATCTAAGGTGATTCCTTTAACAACTGTGATCTAGGTTGGGTGTCCCTATATATTGCCTGTTTAGGCGTGAGATTTACCCTAGTGCATCCACTGCCCATGATGCGTCACCAGATGTTGTTTTCAAGCTGAATCTCAATTTTGGACTGGGATTTGCATCCATTTTTTCCCATGATTTGGGCGCATTCAATTTCAAAAAATCAACTCTCCACCCCAAAAAAGTCGCTCAAATATGAAAGAAAACATGCCTACCGCCAACCGCATAGAGTTCCATTTGATATGCTGTACTTGGAAGATCATCCCAGGACTTGGTTCAGTGGTGATCGGATCACCCCCATTTATAAGCCATGAAGTTCGGCCATTTGGAAGGTGTCCCACAACCTGATCCTTCGGGAGCTTACGATTACCATGGTTCCTAACCATTTACGAAATAACCAGGACGATCCTCCAAGCAGAGAGAGACCAACACTCATTTTCCCTCACCTTGTATTTATTTTAACGGTGATTTTTCTACGGATTCTACCATGGTATTCATCACCATGAAAAAGCGCCACCATTTGACAGAATCTTTTATCACTTGTTCCAAGCATCGAAGAAGCAAAATCATAAAATCCAATTCCTTCCACCCCGAGGCCGAGGCCTCTCCCGGTCTCAAAAATCTGCTGTGTGTGTATATGTAGCCAGGTGGGCTCCTTGTCGGGCAAGGTGGTGGAAAAGATCTCCAAGCCTGGAACCTCGGTGTCTTTCTTCAGGTGGTCATTAAATGGAACCCATTTTGGGGGGGGGGTGCCATCAAACCATGCAAATTTATGGCAATTTGGAGGAGTTTCCCGAAAATAATAGTGGATTGTTTGGGTTGGTAATATAATGACCCATGTTCTTTTTCGTGTTGGAGAAACGTTTTTTTTGGCGATCATGGGAATCTGCTAGGGTCCCCCCCCCCCAGAAAATTAGGGCCTTGTTGGGGGGATTATTAAGGGACAATAATGGTTAATGACCCCTTAAGAAGGCCTTATTTCTTGGAAGAGTTGGCATTGGGGGTACCCAGCAAAACAGATCCGTAACCTATTTGGGAAAGGATTTTGGCTATGTCCCTTTTTGATCCCTTTTGAGCGTTTTTTTGTTTACAGACTACCTTGGGGTGAAGAAAATCATGTTTTTTTAATACAATTTTTTTCTGATGTTTGAGGGGTACATTTGTAGCACCCCCTTGTTTTTTTAGGGGGTAAAAGAAAAAAGTGTTGTGATTGACAAAGGAAGCTCGGAAGACGGGAAGATTGACGTGAATGTATTTCTTTGGTCCGATACTTTTCCCTCATCAATGGCGGGGGCGATTTGCTCATGTTGGATTCTGTCAAATGCTGATTGACCAAAAGAAAACTCGGCAAAATTCAATAGCCAGATGTTCTGAAAAGTGATTTTCAGAGTGTCACCCATTGCTTCTCTGAAAATTTAGCCTTCCACAAATACATGAGTTGATCCCATGGTCTCTCTTTCGGTGAAACATTTCAGATTGTATATATATATATATGATAGATCAAAAATGCATGGAATTCGTATCAAATTCGAGTAGTACATGAATTTTTTGCATAAGAAATCCTTGGCAATATAGCCTAATACAATAGAACAAGACATCATTATCTCACAAGGACTGATGACTAGGGATTGGACCTTGCTTCGTACCGCTTTGGCAGGCTCTTTCCTTGAAGGTGGCCCTGCAGGAAGCAGGTCTGAACCCACAAGCCCAGATTTAAAGACAGGGATTTAGTGCCAGAAGTAGCCAAACATTTTCCAGTGGTTTTTTTTTGACGAGAAACGGGCTGAAGATCCCGAAATTTTATTAATTTTAATAATCAAATATATGTTTTTTTAAAAAATAACAATAATTATAATAATAATAAAATTAATAAATATTATTTTATAAAATTTTTGAAAAATAATATACGGTTGAATTTAAATAATAATATTTCTTAATTAATAATTTAATTAAATATATTTTATATTATTTTATTAATAAATTTAGTTTTTTTTTAGAAATAATATAAATTTTAATTTTTTTATTTATTTTTCTAAATATAAT
>DF239179.1:124732-180874 GCA_000507305.1 Breviolum minutum Mf 1.05b.01 | reverse complement strand
ATAATAATTATAATATTAATAATAATAATATTATATAATTTTAAAAATATTTTAAATCATTCCGCGATAATCCATCCATCTAAAAAAAATTATAAAAAACAATATTATTTAAATATTTTTAATACCAAAATAAACAAATATCTATTTTTTTCATAAAGATATATAATATCTATTTAAATATAAAAAAAAATCAAAATAAAATATTTTTGTTAACCACCAATAGCGTACATATTTATATTTAAATTTGGGGTTTAAGTATTTTTAGAAGCAATTTAACTGCGAATTAATAGCTACAATAACGGAAGGAAGCCAAAGAAGGAAATCAAACAATCTGGCTGTTCGTCGGGTCTGAGTCGGGTCTGAGTCGGGCCTAAATCGGCCCAAAAATAGACCCTCGTTCTTGTGTATGTTTCAACTTGGACACATGTGGCAAAAAAAAGACTACAATGTAGGCCGGCAGCAACTGGACAATTTTGCTGCTTATCCCCCTGTAAAATAGTTGGAATTTGGCTGCTGGACTTCTTGTAGCTAGACACCTTCCGGCCCTATAGCAGTTGCAGTTTGACAGTTTGGTGGCGTGGCGCAACAACAACATCAGCTTGGCAGCGTGGTTTTACGACAGCTTGTTGCTTGGCTGCTTGGCAGGGCGAATAACTGCAAAACAAGAAACCAAAAAAAATGCAACCATCACGACCAGACATCAACTCGCCCAAATAATGTTATACCAGTCGAAAAGTTTGGAGCAACTCCCCTGGACAAGTCTGGATCGGGGGTTTGGATCAAAGGCCTGGATCGTTTGTGGGACCGCGGCTTACTCCAGACCAAAAATTTTTCCCATTAGATAAAAATAACATATAGACCATTGAACTCATTGAAATATACAATGTTAAAATAAATGTTTGTTGATCTTTGTTATGGTTGATTACTTTATCACACGTTGATTTGCCAAATTGCTGTGGCCATATTCGCGCAAAGGCCAGGAGAATCGATGTCGCATGATCCACCGTCAACGTTTCTGCACGGTCCCGTACGATAATTGCCAGCATGGGCGTGGGATGGGCCTTTACGCCCAACAAACCACAGGTCCATGCGAAAACGGACAAACTTTCGGATGAAAAAACCCGGAGTTTGTCCAAATCAGAAGGCACGGACGCCAAAAGGGGCAAGGATGCCGATCTTTGACCTAGCACTGCTAGAGCCCAAACGGAAATTGAGAGGCTTTGCTCATCCCAATCCACAAGTTGCGATGCCCGTTCTGCCAATGCACAAATGAATCCTTCAGAAAACGGCTCTTTCCCTTGATGGGTGAGGGCCCACAATAGGTTTGCACAGTTTTGGGCCTTGTTTTCAGCAGGCACCGGTTGAGGGAAACGAGAAAAGCACTGGTGGCTGATGCTACATGGGCACCTGTGCTGAACCTCCAAAAACGTGAGAAAGTCAGTGCAAGGCGAGAAAAACGAAAGGACCATACAAAAATGCCAGTGTCGCTTCATGGTGGACTACCCGCAGCCACTTCAAACCCGAAGTCCCTTTAACTTTATACGGTACAACTATGTGACATTAACAAACATCAAATTCACCCGCCACCATCAAGCGTTGTATCATATGCCAAGTGGCTGAAAATGATTGAAGCGGCAGATCCAGAAATGAGTTGCAAACCTTTTGAACAAGACGTCCAGAGCCCATCTGGCGCAATGTGGCCAAAGCCCAGAGAGCATTTGCAATGTCCTGGCAGCGCGGTGGCAGGGAAATATGTTGTGCCCAAACAACGCCTTAGGCCTTTTATGTTTTGCGGCTTTTGAGCAGGGAGGGATCTATTATAAATTTGTAATTTTTCATTGGGCCGGTCATGCCGGCAAAAGCGTGCAAATTCCTTTTCCTGCCGACCTGATATCTGTCTTAGGCTCTTTCAAACCAAATCTCCATGGTCAGCATTGTCCACTTGCCAACTAATTTCGCCCCCTCGTGATGGCAGGATTTTACGGCCCCCCCTTTCCATCCAAGCACCAATATAAGACTGAAAAATGATGAAACATGTAGACTTTTACAATGCACGGTATTATGAAGCCCATCCAACCCTGCCCAGTCTCCCTCCTGCCCATTGCAGTCCAAGAGCTTATCGGCAAGTGCATTTGACAAAGACTCCACGGTCAGCAAGCCTGCGCCACATGTGGACTGTCCAAACTTGGTACGCGCCCCGCTCACATGCGTTTTGTTTTTTTTTGGTGGGGGCGGGTCCTTGTAGCAAACACAGTCAAGGACGTTTTGTTAGTATGTTGTTTAATGCGTCAGGGCTCGGCTCCCCCTTTCGGGAACGTGCTCCTGTCAAGCCTCTCAATCCCGGGGCAAAAAAATCAAGTTTTGAAAGTCTGTTTGCTGAAACCGTGGTTTTCGAAATATCCTTGACCTTTGGACCCCAAAACCCTGAAAAATGTAGGTGCTGAATGGTTTGAAGCCCTCAAAATATAGGATTCATGGAGGAAACATGGGTTCTCATGGTATAGACACGTGATGAATGAGTCCCTCTCGGTCAAAACCACGGAGTGCAGGCACAAACGAACTATGATGTGCATCTTCCCAGTCGTGCCTGCTTCTGTTGCAGTAACACCCGCTTCCGCCTCGAAGTTGTTTCAGTAGCAATGGAAATCAGCCAATAACCTATTTGCTCTTCAATGATTCATACTTTCAACCTTGATTTTGGGCACATGATCTTGTGACCCAACATCTCCTGGGGTTGCAAGTCTCAAAAGTGAAGAGTTGCAACACAACAATTAGGCAGCTGCAAGGCAATTTTAATCTTACTCCCATGAAACAAACACATCTTGTTTCTGAGTTCTGCGCTGCATCTGCGCTCCTCGTTCGATCCGCGTGCGCATCCATGGTAGCCAGTGCCCAGAGTATATTGGAAGCACCTTGGGGATGGAAGCTGTCTGCTGCAGCGATGACCTGAGGCAACAGCGCCGCCAAGACTTTGTCCTTTGGAAGGTCCAATGTCGTGGCAGCCAACGTCGCGCAGGCCCATAATGTCATGGATAACCCTTGAGGAGCAAAGGTAGGCTGCTTGCAAGCAGCATCAACCAATTCTTCCACAAAAATACGGCCTGCTGGTTTGGGACACGTCATGTTGGCGACGGCCCAAATGGTAGTGGCCAAATCATGGTCTGAATAAGACGCAAGCTTTGCATGCCTCACTGCAACACCGCTGAAATACAAATAAAGTTACACCACAGAAAACTAATATGTCCCCTAAAAGGGGAGCATTTAAAAAGAAAAGTAGTCTTCCAATGACAATTATTTTTCAGGGGACATTATGTTAGCTTTCGTCAAAGATGCTGATCGACTGCCAAGCTTTCCAGCATTTCCAAAGCCTTCGGATGTTTTTGTGTGGCAAAGGCCCAACACAATTGCGCTGCATCACGAGCATTGCATGCTCCATGTGTGCGCTGTTGAAGGGCCACCAGTACTTCTTCGAATAAGACATCTGCCGAAGAACGTAGGTTAGCAGCTGCCCAAAGCAAATTCGACACGTATCGCATAGGTAAGGGCCGGGAATTCAAATGAAGCCCTGGTAAAACTTGATCTAAGATTTGATGAAAGAGATCTTTGCTTCTTTCATGCCTTGGTCTTGACTTTGCAACAGCCAAAGCAGCAATTGCCAATTCTTGTGCTCCAAATGTCTCCAAATTTCTGGAAGCTTCATCCAAGCACACTGTCCAAGCTTCAAACAACTCTACCACGTCACACGGTCCATCACGTGACCGTGAATTCAACGCACTCAAACGATGTAAGGCAGCAGCACAAAATACTCCATCAATGAAACCTTGCGACCTGGAAGTCTTCAACACTTTGATGATATGTCGTGGTTCTTTGCAACGGCTCACTGCTTTCGTTGCCTCCTTGGAACTTTGCCAAAGCTTTCGGTGACATTGGGAGCCCAATTTGAGCATAGCGAGGCTCTGGAAGAATGAAAAGATTCCAAGATGATAAGAAAACCTAAGGTACCCGGGTACTCACCTGACTATCTGATACAAAAGATGTATATTTCATCGAAGATAAAATATATAGTCACCAAACTCCATGGAATCACCCTTAATTCTCGTAATCAACAAAAAACTGGTGATGACGGCATACTGTTGATGGTTCAGAAATCCTTGCTAAGCAGTTGAGGTTGGTAGTTGAAATCCCATTATTTTCAAGGTATTATATGCATCCTGGGTGGTTAGCCGGATTTCTGAACCATCAACACTATTACGACTGGGTTGGCCATCGATCTGCAGGGAATCGGTTGACACCCTGGAAAAAAAATCACGGCTGGATACCCCCCAAAGGCATGAAGGTCTGGTTCAGCGGATTTTCCGGATTTCTTTGTTGGATGACTTTTCGCTGAACCCGTTCATATTTTGAGGGGTGTACGAAGTATCATGGGCATCTCAAAACTATACCCCATGAAAAAAAACTAACAGCCACCAGAAACTAACAGCCACCACCCCCCGCAAATAAGGTATCCCCAAAAGGAAGCAATAATTCGTATTCCAACATATTCCAACCTATTCCAACCATCCATTTTTCAGGTGTGCTTTTTGTTGTTAGTTTCAGGGGTAACGATTTTTTTTTTCAGCCCCACCAGAAAAAACAGGTGTTTCATCATCAAACCTTTGGGCCTCAAAATACCAACAAAACATATGGTCCTCCCAAGTAGTGGTGAGGAAAAATGGTGATTCTCTGTGGTAGAATCCGTATTTCACATCACCAACAAAAAAAACAAGGACTCCAAGGTTTTGTGGAAGTCTTGCAGTTTCATGAGATTCAAGGCTAAGTCATTAAAGAACCCTGCTGAGAAAAGCAAGCTCAACAACCATCACGGTGAAACAAGATCGATTAGCCAATCTGTGCTTTTGAAAGATTTCATGTGATTTCCCCTACGAGAAATATCAAATTATATAATATCCGGTTGATGGGCAACATCATTGTACCACACAATTGTTTTTTTGAACAGACCATGATCATTGGAAGGGATCTGGAATCAACATTTACAGGGGACTCTTCTTTCAATGGTCTTTGACTTACAAGGTATACCGTGGATGCAAGAAATGGTCACGCCAGTTGAAATGAAAGATACTGTATATTTTGTCCATGATTTCCCTGCATTTTTCAAACAGTTCTTGTTTCGGGTTGTTGGGGATCATGAATCATGGCAATCTAAGGGGTCCCAGCCCCCCCCCAGAAATAAGGCCACCAGGCTGGGGGGGAAGGCCCTCTTAGATTCCCATGAAAGGAATCCACGGCAGGGCCCAGGATACCCCAAGGATACCGACCAAGGTTCCCCGCGGAGGTTTTTTTACGTCATCAGAGCTCCACCCCAGCATTTGATCAATTGATCAATCAATCGAAATCACTATCATTCGAAAAAACACGGAAGATTCCCAAAAAAACCATCAAAAATCCTACTCCACCCACTAATAAAAGGAGGGTTTTTCCCAACCGTGGGGAGATGGGTGCCTATGATTTGCCAAGATCAAGTTACACACTTTTGACAAACCCAGGAAATCCGACTACTTTTTTGAATCATTTCGGTTTCTCCGTAGAGACGACAGTGTTTTTAGTAGGCTTTTAGTAAGGCTTTAAAATGATCAGCAATTCCATTTCGCACCATTCTTTCCCATAGGATTCATGTATGGTATGTTTACCTATACATTTTCCATTTACCATGAAAATCAACCACATGTAGGTAAACATACCATACATGGATCCTATGGGAATTTCAATTGTCGACTTTCCTTGACTTTTTTGGCCGTTCAACTCGCTGCGTATGCGTCGTCTATGCGTGACCAGCTCCTGCGAGATTTTTCATGGGGAGAAGAACTTTCATTGACGTAGGATCCATAGAATGGTAAATTTACCTAGACATTTACCGTATGCCATAAAAAACAAGCAAATGTATATAGGTCAAAATGCCATACATGGAACCCAATTTGTCCTTTTTTTTGGGCTGGACCCTGAAAAATCACGAGGTCGGTCATTTAGAATCAAAACAAGGGTCATTTGGGTTCCAGGAAAATCTTCGAACATTTCCATCACATTACATACATTTCTCAAGCAAAAGGTGTACATCCCTTTCTGAATCATGTCCCCTCCCCCCGCCATATTAATTTTCAGAACAGGGGACCACGAGCGTGCGCAAAATGCACATAAAATGCATGTCAATCCAAGCAAACCTTTGGCAAATGCAGGAACTCAACCCTCTGGCAGACATTGCTCCAACACACAAAAATCTTCTGCATGACAAAAAGCAAAGAAAAAAACAAAAACAAAAAAAAACAAAGAACCAAAAAAAACAAAAAAAACAAAAAAAAACAAAAAAACCAAAACCATGGGGGAGCAGTTCTAGGTAAGACTTGGGTTGTTTTTTTNAAATCTCTTCAAACCGCACATGTCTTGAAACATAGCTGCTTTGTAAGTATAAAGATAAAGATAACGTTCTAGAGAATTGAACTTTGGAACAATCACCTTTCAACCTTTTCTGAGAAGAAGCCAGCTTGTACAATGCATGCTGCTTGTGGAAAGGTTGCTATAAGACACCTATAGACAACTACTAAAAGGTTTAAAAAGTGCACGCTCACAGTCCCCCGCTCTCTTAATTTTCATATCTTAAGTCTGGTAGTTCGAAAACACATCCATTGACGACCTTAATGATCCGGGACCGATGCCATTTAGGCGAGCTGGAAACTGGAACCCAAAACACCGGGTCCGTTCATGGCTTCATATGGCCAAAAAGTCTCCCACACGGTGAACTCCCTATTCATGGGTATCTCAAGCGTATAGATTCACAGGTCACACCCATCTGAGTGTTTTCCACGTGCATATATTAAATAAAATTGCTGCGCCAAATGTAAGGTACAGGTGTCAAGCAATACTACTAACAGTTGAGGTTGAACATGAAAAAAACATTGGATTGAAAATCACCATCAAAAAGGAACAATGCAACTTTCGAAGAATTATCCTCCATCATCTGGCCAAATGGAAATCATCCCATTTCACCTTCACCTCGAGGCTTGGACCCTGAAATAGCCGGTCAGGTGGGTCCCATTTCTCGCTCCCAAAATTGGGGGCCCAAAACTCGGGCCGTGAAAACGGTCAAGCTCCATGAATCGGAAAAGGCAGGCAGCTTTTCCGATGGGGAACACTCCATCTTACCATCAGAAGAAGCAAAGACATCGGTTTCAAACAACAACTCCAAGTTGATATATCAAAAAATATCTATACCCTCCAAAAATGTCCAATCTTGTTTTTAAATCTGAACAATGTTCTTTACAAAAACAAAACCTGATTTTTTGAGGCAACCATTGTTTCGTCTACAGGCTTTCCTCAAGGTGTTGGATGGCCCAAACCCTCTTCCCGAACCCAACCAGTTACACACCCCGAAGTTTAACACTTCGCTCCCTGGAAAAATGGTGGCTGGAAGACGAGCCTGAGCCTTTCCCTATTTATATGGTTTTGGTAGCTTTTCAGGTTGCGAACTGTTTGAACTTCCAGGAAGGGTAGATCTCGAAAATCATATGTTTTGGGCGCAGATTCCTCTGATTCCTCTGGCCTTCCACCATTGTCTTTCACGGTACGGTACTGAGGTTGTTGTTCTCACCCTAGAGGATTGATGTCGGGGGACCCCTAAAGACTAGCATAATCATTTCATCTTTCCCTAAGGATCTTGGACCCTCCAATGGAAGGGTTTGAACCTGTATAGGAGGGGTAGGGTTCTCAAAATAACCACTTTTGAGGGTCCAATGATCCTTAGGGTTGTACAATATACAAATCCTTAGGACAAACAGGGCGCCTCCGCGCAACAAAGGCAAAGATCCTCAAGGTCTGAAGCTTTCGTGATGTGGACAGTTGGCCCAGTTAGGGATGGGGTATTGTTGGTATGTTTTTTGCTACGTACCTTAAGTACATTTCCCTTCAAAAGTATGTAATAATATGGAACTTAAATCGAACTTGTATATGTATATATATATATACATATATATGAAACCAATGCATACTAGTTGGTGGTTGAACCAACCCATTTTGAAACAAATATGTTCGTCAGATTGGATCATCTCGCCAAGTAGGTGTGAAACATCTTAGCTCTGAAAATATAGACAACCGCGAGCAAAAAGCCACTGTGGCTAGAAACAAGTTTTGGGGACAACAAATTGAAAGTTCAAATTCATACACCTCCTAAAAAATGGCATTTTCTCAAGTGCTCCGAAGCACTGGTGTCATGAAAAAAAAACACCCGCTAATAATTTTTTTCAGGATAACAGTTCGCTTCTGAAAATGGGCAAAACCCCAAAAAGGAAATTCATCTTCCAAGCCGTTAATTTCAGTGGAGGGTATTTGTTTGTTGTAATCATGTCCCATACATTTCATTGCATTTTTATCTCACCGAATTACTAGACTTCCTAAACCTGAATGATCATCTGCTTGGTGGTTTCAACCCATCTGAAAAATATCATATAGTCAAAATAGGAATCTTCCACAAATAGGGATGAAAATGAAAAATATTTGAAACCACCACCTAGTCATGGAAGTTTTTGGGGGGTGGGGTGGGGATTCCCTTATGAATCCACCAAATGGGTCACCACAAAAAAGGTGGAGATAGGTACCGATAAAAATTTGCCACAGAATTTCCCATCTCCTGTTCTGTTGCCAAAGAACCTGAGTTTTAACAATTGTTCAAAAGAACACCCCTGTCAGTCAAAGACCATTAACAAAAAATAGTCCCCTGGAATTGTTGATTATAAATTCCTACCTAAAATAATGTTATTTTCCAAAAAACTATTGATTTAATGTCTTCGGACCGCCAGGGAATATATCTCCTTACCAAAAGCAACAGTCTTTACGGCAAACAAAAACCATCATCTTCAACTTCCAAGGACCCTCCAAATTCTCTCCCCACACTTGGGGCTTCTAACATAGCAACATCCGAAGCGAGGACAGTGGAACATCATCTGATCCTCGCTGTTGCACAGCTTGAGATAGGTTGTCATAACTCTCAGCAAAGTTTGTCTGATTCTATTGAACACAAACAGCGTTTGAAGGGTGCTTTCCTCACAGGAAATGGGAGAACAGGATTAAGAAGGAATTGTTTACTCTCCCATAAACCAACAGTTCGCCCCTGAAAATAGACAAAATGCCCTAAAAGAAAACAATTCGTATTCCAACCATCCATTTTCAGGTGCTTTTGCTGTTAGGGAGGGTAATATCTAAGAGATTAGATTAGTAGCGAGGTCATGAAATCGAGGCTGATTACCTCATTCGTGTGGTTCGGAACAACACGAACGGGAAGGAAAGATTGAAGAAATCCCCGTAACAAATGCTGCTTCTTTAAGAAATGAGGCTCGTTTCACACAACCCATGGAAAGCTTCTATTGAATAACAACGACCTATAGCCAACAGATTGAGTACAGTAAACACCAGGCTGTACTTGGATGTCCTGTTGGAACTTAGGATCAATGGTTAGGAAATGGATTATTTCACCCCAATATATCCCATTTATACAGAAGGTTATTACCCATTGATCCTAACCATTGATCCTAACTTCCAACAGGACATCCAAGTATGTTACCACCCCGGAAAAAATCCAAGGCAAATCTGATCACGGTTCCGACTCCTCTTCTATCTGATCACGCCCACAGTGGCTACAAGACAGCCTCAGTTACCAACCAAAACATCCGGACTCTGTGGAACGCAATCAAAAACTGCTTGGTGGTTTCAACCCACTTGAAAAATATTAGTCAAATTGGAAATCTTCCCCAAACAGGGGTGAAATATCACAAATATTTGAGTTGCCACCACCAAGAAAAGCATTTGATATCATTTGATGCCACCTTGATTCATTTGGCATTTGGAAAGACGTAACAACAAATGTATATTTATTGACACTTAGATACCGCATTTTTTGTTTGGAAAGAGGTGGAAAAACACCATTTGAGACCATTTGCATTTGATGTTTTTCATGCCACTTGAGGGGGTTTCAAGAGATACTTTATTGACTCCTTTACTGCAGGATATTTCAGAATCTCCAATCATCATTCCAACCATCGGCAGCTCTCATAAACCATCTTTGGCCCAGTTCAAAAAGCGACGCAAGGAACAATGCGACCGTCACCTGTTTACATTGAATTGTCGTGCATGGTACAAACCATTGAACGCAACTCAAGGTCCCATGATTCAAATAAAAGAACTATACCCTCCTGAAACTAACAGCGAGTTCGCCCCTGAAAATGGATGGCAAAGGAAGATGTCATTTTGTTTTGGGAAGGCCTATTTCCAGTTGCGAACTGTTAGTTTCAGGGAGGGTACCTGAATTCTTTCATCTGATTGTTGAAACGCAAATCAAAGCTTAAGATTCGAACATCAAATCATCAGTGCCACTGCGCATGCGATACGCTGCCGGCACCCCACGGATAGGTTGTAAGAGCCCATGCCTGGCGGATTCCACCGGATGCTTTTTTTCAACCCTTTTGAAAAATATTAGTCAAATTGAATCATTTCCCCAGGTAGGGGTGATAAATAAACAATATTTGCAACCACCAAATAGATAAAATGTAACGCCGAAGCTGAATATTGCTTTCGTCTGAGCAAATCACGAAAAAAGCATCTAAAAAGCTGAATTTAGTGGGGCATTTTGTGGAGCATACCCCCCCCGATTTTCACCAACAAGTGGTCGGAGATGGGTTGCGATGACATTTACCCAGAATCCCATCTTTATATCCCACCCAAACTGGGGAAAGGAAAGTCATCGACTCAAAAAGTGCAGGCTGCTTGAGATATGTGAGTTCCCTTACTATATAAACTACCATTTCGAAGGACGGGAAATGGTGGATTTTTTTTGTGCCCAGATCCATGTTATTACGTAGACTGGAAAAATGCTGAAGGCAGAAACTCCTTGAGAACCCCTCATCCTTCCCCCCAATGCCTGCGTGGGCATCTAAAATCAAAACGAACGACTACACGACGTTCAACCTCAGCGATAATGCCGGCTACAACTTGGGAACACAATGGGGATCTACAAAAAACTACTTGGAAGTTTCACTTCTCCCCCCAAACACAATACCAATCAAATACTCCTGTAAACTAACATAGCCATGGAAAATCCACCTTTTCATTGTACTTAGCAGGAAAGATGGGGATTTTCATGAGCTATGTTAGTTTCAGGGAGGGTAATCAAGGCTGAATATGTTCGATCATTCTGCGCCTACGACCTCTTTGCTAAAACGGTGCGAACCAGTGCTCAACTTACCTCTTCGGGTGCCAATCAAACCATTTCAAAAAGGACATGTTTCCCCTCAAAAAAACAACATACTATGGTCAAACAGTGACCAATGTTGGGTTTGTGAAGCACTAGGCCACCTAAATGTCTTTGATATACATATGCTTTGTAATTTCCTAATTACATGTTTGACACCACTTCCTAACTGGTACACCGGCTTTGACCCCTCAAACATCCGTGTTTATCGATGCAAAACCTGATCTACGATGTTCTGATCGAAACCTGGCGGTAGCTCCAAATCGCTCCCTATTATCATGGCTGGCTAGTCAACGTACTCCCCCCCCCCCAGAAATATGGCCTTATGAGAAGGGCTTATTAACCATTGGTTTCCTCGTTTCAAAAAGGCCGGCGGCACTTTCCACCCTTATTAATTAAACGGAGGGGGGCAGGTGTCTTGCGGGGGGGTAGGTTGACCAGCCATAACATTATGAAACTAGTTGGTGGTTGAACCAACCCATCTGAAAAATATGCTCGTCAAATTGGATCCTTTCCCCAGGGATCGGGGAGAACAATCAAAAATGTTTGAAACCACCAAATATCATAAAATGTAACGCCAAAGCTAAATATGCTCCGTCTGAGCAACATCACGAAAAAAACAACGACAAAAAACTGCAATGATCAGCCTGGTGATTCAAAGTGCCCTAAGGAAACCACCTAAGAAAGGGATTCTTGTTACCCAATCGCTCCAAATCACTCCTTTGGGATTGCATCTTTTGGACCGTTGCACGTTGCAACTTCTTATGATATGGGACTCGTGAAGGGGACCTGGAATGATCGGATGCATGGGTGGATGTTTGAAAACCTACACTTGTAAATTGATATCTGGGGAATTTATTAAACCCTCCAGTAAACTAACATGGCAATAGAAATTCACCTTTTCCAATAGGAAATACATGTTCAAATGGTGGATTTTCCATGGCTATGTTAGTTTACCGGAGGGTAAATCTTAACCTGAATCTTTCGGCCATTTTGGGTAAAAGGACTTACTTTTCACCACTTTTTGGGGTGACCTTGGCTGTCGCGAAATAAAATTGCCGTTTTTTTCCCCACCGATCGCCCCACCGATCGTCATCAACCTGCTGAACAAAAAGCGAGGACCCGAACCGAACCATTTGAAGTTCTGCTCGTCGAGGTCGCACTGGTAAAACATAACGCGCCTCAGGGGAAAAATTCCAAGACGTCTTCTGGGTTTCACTGCTTGACTTTTGAAACCAAAAATCCTTGGAGTTGATTGGCCACGATGCATGGTACAAGTGCCCAAAAATATTCTCCCAAATGGATCGAGGTGGCTGGCTTCATGGTAGAATCCGTAAAAAATCGCCAGGAAACAAATCCAAGAAATACATCTTGGATGTATGTGTCCTTTTTTGAGGAACTTCAAACATTAGTTTTTTAGTTGTTATTGTTGTTGCATGGATAAAGCCACCTGCTGCTAAAACAAAAACTTGCCAAATTGGATTTACCTCCATAATTTCAGCCCACCACCTGGTTGTAATCATGGTGTGATAGAGTATCTGGGGAACAAAAAAAACTCTACAAACATCTTCCCACCCGTTTTGAGATAACCATGTTACCATCTTAAGTTTGGTTATGGCATGTTGTTGCTCTCACTACCCACAAGTTTGGACTGCACAAGAATTGGATAATTGTTCACCACCTGAATTGAGAAGTGTTCAAAACCCTTGTTAGTTACATTCCGTTGTACTGGTGGTCTGTTGATAAGGCAATGATATGAATGAGTCATAAATCCCGATCAAGCAGGGTAGTGTAATCCCCTTATACAAACTACAAACACCATTAGTACACACCAATATTTATTGTTACCATATCACAAATTGGGTCTTCATCACACAAACACCGTGCGACCTTTCGACAACCCTAGATCCCCGAACGAACGCGCAGGCGACACTGGTTTTGCAACTGTGCCACCTGCAGGTGGCGAGTTCTTCAAATCATTTGCCACACCAAGAAGTCATGTCTTTCAACATGGTGGAAGCATAAACATATACGTATGTATATATATATATACACACATGTAAGGATTTGGAGTCATCCAACTGAAGCAAGCAGTTTAAAGTGGTCGGGTAGCGGGTATAAACAGATATGTATATATCTATATGATCATATGTGTATACAAGCAATTACATAAAGATTGGCCTGTGATGAACTTCATGATATTCCCAGCTTTCAAACGTAGGCTTTCGCAGAAAGAAACTTCACCTTCCACCCCACCCAACGTACATACCCCTAAGAAGGCGAACCCACTGCTTAAACCGCTCTTAATAAGACCCTGTTTCTAAGTATAAAACTTTCCTCATTTTGTGTAGTCATCGTTGTGATCGGTGAATTCAAAAACGTCAGCTATATAGTCACGAAAAATGATGTTTTTCGGAGAGTTGACTACCTGACGTTCCCCACTTCCGCCTCGACAAGGGTATCCAGTAGCGCTCGCCGCGCTGAAGCAGGAAGTGGTGGAGCAACTAAAGCCTGAAGTAGGAAAGCAGATGAACCACCATGTAATGGTCTATGGTATAATCCTTCCAGTAGTTTTTCAAGGCTTTTTGACGAATGGGTGCTGCAAATACAAATGGCATCCTAATTTGGAATCCAGGTTGGGAATTGGGTTGGGAACTACATATTTCCTTATGTGACATATTTATCATATTTGCACACATGTTAAACCACAAATTTCATACTCTAGGCCGCCCTTGAAAATCTCATCTGCAACCCGAAGCTTTCCTCAATACAAAAATCACATCCAAGAGGATGGGTCCCCTCCTTTGCGATGGCCTCCGGGAATTTCGCCCATTGTTTTTGAATAAACATTATATAGGGGGTTTCCTAAAATGGTGGGTTTACCCAACAACTAACTATGGGTGTTCCTACTACAAATGATCAGCACTTGGGGTGTGAAATGGGGGTACCACCATCTAAGGAACCATATATACATATATGTATACATCACAGTTTCACATCGTCCCCCTGAAAACAAGCCAACTTTTTTCAAAAGGAAGGATCAAACCTTCCAAGCATCATGAATTTCAGAGGTGAACTGTTAAACTTCCAGATCTTCCAGAGAGTCATATACATCACTTGCTAGGTGATCAAAAACACTTGGATGTCCTGTTGGAACTTAGGATCAATGGTTAGGAAATGGATTATTTCACCCCAATGTTTCTCCCATTTAGAAGTAGGTGAAACAACCAATTTTCTAACCATTGATCCTAACTTCCTAGAAATCCCAAGCATGTTTCTTAACATTTTTGCAACACAAGAATATACAAAAATACCAGACACATCATCACAGGGTCCCCACATCGTACGTTCAGAAAACTCTGATGGCAGATGCATTTTTTGGTAAGACCCAGTCTCCAATGTTTTGGGGGCCAACCAAATGTTTTTTTTCAACCTACACCCATCAAATCAGCTAGTGGCTAATTTTTGGTGATCAAACCATGGCCCCCCCGTGGCTCAGAAATGAGATTTCCATGTTTCAATCTTATTTGGGTGAGCTCGCCCTTTGCAGACATTTTCTCACCAATTTTGCTCCTTCGTTCGGAAATGGATCCTTTTAAAGAGGCGAATCTCCATTTCATGTACCAGTTGTTGGTTGGTAGTTAAGATTGGTTGTTCAGCAATAATAGGCATATCCCCCTCCAAATAGAATCCCTTTCATAAGAGGATTGTCTAGGTCTTACCTTCAACGGGCAACGACTGACCATTTTTTAGGTTGAATACGGTTGAATGTACATCTGTTTTCATATCAGTTGTCTTGGTTTCCATCCATTTATCCACCGATCACATCAGTGCAACCTCAGCAAAACGCTCCAACATGGGCATGGGTGCAACCTTAGCGGCCAAGGCAGCATGGACCGTGGACACGGTGTTTTGGTTTTCCCACAGAATCCATGGGATGAACGGTATATTTACCTGCATGAAAACCATAAAAATCAACCAACATGTAGGTACCAGCACCTTCCAAGGGGTGCCAATTAAACCCTAAGGGATGCTGAATTGACACCCTTTAGGAACCATTGGGCACCCTTCGGAAGGTCCAGGTAAATATAACATGGATGCTATGGGTCATATCAGTGGGGTTCAACCCCCCACCACTCCAGATGCAATCGTCACCACCGGGGTAATATTAAACCACAAGGATCCCAATTAACCAACCAGTACAATGGGATGTATCTTGGATTTACCCCTCCACCCAAACAACAGTCATCATCAAGATTTTTATATTTTTAGTAGGGAATTCCCGAACTAAACAATTATTGGCCACGATTGCGTCCTGGGTGGGGATGGTAGATCCAACATATCAATTGCACATGCCTGAAGATTTATAGGCTTACTGAGATGGCGTTTTTTCTCCTAATGTCGTGGAAATATACATATGCATCATATTATATCTAAATAATCATCTGTGTAACACGTCGACTTCAACAGAAATTCCCCAAAAACAAACATTCCCCAGCCAACGCATGACACAAAGAAACACATTGGAAAATATGGGCAACCTAAGAGATATAACACTTCAACCTGCCATTCTCAATCAACATTTTCCACCTTCCATTTAAGTTCCCTTACTCTTTCACTACCCAAATTCAATCTGGAATTTTCCGTGAAAAACTTGCCATGCCCCCCGGTTTGAAAGACCTCACTCACCAAACATTTACCCTCCAGGGAATTAACATAATCCCCCCTTTTAAAGGCATATTTGAGTCGATGATTTTCCGAACTTCCCTTTCGGTGGGATATGTATCGGTTTCCTGGAGGGTATCCCCACCCGTTGGGTCTGGAAGCAAGTCACCCAAATGGCGATCCGAAAAGACTTGAGAGCTGCAAGTCGTTTGGGACTCAAAAGACTTTGCACCTCGGCGGAGTTGGAACCCCCCGAGTCAACGGTAGAAGCTTGGCAAAAACCCCTATAGGATCCCATGTATATCCATGGGCCATGGGATGATGGTGTAATAAAACCATTATTTACCTACATGAAAACCATAAAAAACCAACCATCCATGTAGGTATACAATCGTCCCATATATTCTATGGGTTTTGTCAGTTAAACTGCCTCACGGGTGGAAGATTTCTTCTCTGTGCAGTATCAATTCGACCCAACCTACCCAACAAACATCCAAGACTAAACGGAGTCCAACATTTTCCGCCTTGTCATGACACGGAAAACTTCAACCATGCCAGTGACCCCTGTTTGAAGGAAACATCTTCCAAACCCAAACTAGACTCGACAACTTGGAAAACAATTTCATATCATTCACCAAGAAAACCCTTAAAAAATTCACCCCAAAATGTCCCTTAAAAAGTAAAACACCATTTTTGTGGGATCCATGTCACCATCACATCCATCTGACTAAGTTTCCCGAACTGCTTCCTGTCCCGCTTTACCTTGTCGCAAGGCAAAGGGCACCATCACGAAGTGATCATTTTTCACATCCCAAACACTCAACGCATGGTCTATTTAACAATATTTGGTTGATTTTTCCCTATACATGTAGATCTGGTATATACAAAAATGGGAACCTTCCCAAATTTTGAAGGTGAAAAGTGAAACACCTAGTCAACCATGTGGTTCAGTGATTTAGGTCGGTGGTCTACTTCTCTCTGCAAAAAAGTCTACGGATTGCCTCGATCAGTGAAACACCAACCTTAAACCAAATGATTCCTAAAAAAAGTATTCCTCATTTTTCTCTCCAAGTAACCTCTCCCCAAAACTTCCAAGTTGTTCAAAAACGTCTTGCCTCCACCCAAATCATCACTCCATATCATTCCTACATCTGAATGTTTCGGGCAGTCCTGGGGGGATTCCCTTACTACCATTTCCAGGTGATTCAAAGTGCCCTTTTCATCCCCTAGTTGGAGGTCACCAACAACCCCTTGAAAGGGTCATGTTTTTCACCATCCCAAAAAAGGTCACGTCTTGAATCACCAGGTTGGGAAAATTTGCCCAGGTGTCTTTATTGTCACCACCATCCAATTCTCGAAGTGAAGGAACCGGTAGCACACAGCTTTGCAACAGCCCGCAGCTTCGCAAATTCCATGATGGCGGTCATCACCTGGTGATGGGTCCACACCCCGAACACACAAAAACACACGAAAAAACATGAGCATTGTGAGGGAAAACCCCTGCTGTTTTTTTTTTCATAGGGTTTTTCCTAAGACTAAGGGGCATTTCCCCTACACTAGGTGTAAATGCGATAGATATCACGGCAGTAATCCCTACTTCACTCCAGGTGTAAATGTAACTACCATGAGCCCCCTAAACCATGAAAAATCAAAGTTTTGGCCACCTAAAAAAACCCTGTTATTTACCATATAAACCCTCTTAAAAATGTAGGTTTTGGAGGCCCATGGTAGGCATAAATCTGATAAATCAACTTACAACAGGTAGGGGGCCTCATTATTGAAGGGGGAGTTTTTTGGTTCTAAATCCTACCTTGTGGTTTTCTAGCGAAACCGTAAGAAGCCCAACAAAAAGTCATGCAATGTCAAGTTTGGCGATTTTTGGCGAAAAAACCTCGATTCATGTTGGCTTCTTGCAGTAAACTGGTAAAAAGTGGAGGAAACGTGGGAAGAATAGTCATACCTAGAACCCAAATGACCCATATTTTGGAAGATTTGACCCATAGAATGGAAGGTCAACCGGTCAACCCCCAAAAAAGAGGTCAGTTGGGGTCTAGGTAGACATGAGAAGAAACGCATGAAACAAGTTGTAGGGAAACTTGGGACTGCATGTTCAAAGTCAACCTATGACAGGGTCTAGGTACGACAAAGTGCCCGAAAGACTTGTTGCTTTGATTGTAACATGTCTTTTTTGTAGCAAATCAGCATATACCTTTTCAATCATTTTCATCAACTTCGAATCTCTCCACAAAAATAGGTGGCATCATTCCTATTATCCCCGTTGTATCAGCATTAGACCTTATCCAAAAACTTCCACTTTCGTGAAACATTTTCTTTCAACAAATATCGACGACCTTGACGACGCGGCTTTTAACAACTGAAAAAAAAGTCCTCGACTGGACGAAATCAACGACGGACGATATACAATCATAATCAAGTGGTTCCAAATCGGAAGGGCATACATTCTTTTCCCTACCCCTGCAAAAAAACCAATGTCATATTCCCAGGAAGTCAAAAACAATTAAAGCCGAATCGTCCCCTGCTAGTTGGTGGTTGAACCAACCCTTTTGAAAAATATTCGTCAAATTGGATCATCTCCCCAGGTAGGGGTGAAAATAAAAGACATTTGAAACCACCAAATAGCCTGGAGTTGTTGATTATAAACCCTATACTACCCTAAGAATCCTAACCCCTCCTATGGAAACACCAGACCCTCATAATGACACCCCTAGGGCCTTAAAACAGGTGGTTTTGATACCCCATGACATCCCATGGAGCCCTTGGGTAAAACAATAGTCTTTGCGGAAACTCCATTCACTAGTCAACTTCGACTTCGAGGGAGGCAACCCATATACCTGTCCATGGATGGTGGATTTTTTATGGTAAATGTGCCATGAGCCACCCAAACCCATGGAAAAGTCAAGATTATATACCATAACAAAAACTTAAACCCTCCAAAAATGCGGGTTTTTTGGGGGCCATGCTACTTGGAGGATCATCCCATTTAGTAAGTGGTTAATAACCATGGTTAGGAAGTCCCCGAACTAGGGTTTGTTCCCTTTACAAATGGCCTAAATGGCTTATGAATGGTGGGTACTAACTACTTACTAACTGGGATGATCCTCCAAGTAGGGTAAATTTATTTGGACTTCCAGCAGGTTTTTTTTTCTTCCCGACAACCTCGGAGTTCAAGGCATGAGCGGCAATCCTCCATGCAGCCATTGCTTGCAAGGAATCAGCCCCGCGGGTGACGTCGTTTTTCAAACGGAAAAACCCCGTGTTTTGATACGGTGAACGGTTGGGGTTCCTGTTTAGGTTGGTGGAAATGGGCAAATGCCTCAATTTTTCCAAGGAGTTTGAGTTTTATGTTTAGGTTGGAAACCTGGCAGATGTGACATTTTTTGATGATTTTTAAGGTGCCGGTTATTACATATACCGAAACAACATCAAGATTACTTGTCTAAACCAGGACCTAGATTACTTGTCTAAACTTGACTTGGACTATCAATTGCTGCATGATGCTGCTTGTGACTCGAAGACGCTTATCACAGCATCCTGAGGTTAGCTTTGCGTAGATGATCTCAGATCATGTTTGCGTAAGGTGCGATGTGCTTGCCCTAAACCCTGCCCAAACACTGTTAACAGTGGAGAAATGAAGGTTCACAAGGTTCCCTTAGTAAAATCATACATGATGATTTTCCCACTTTGAACCAGGGTTTTTTGGCAGGCCTGCCATATACATGTAAATACACTAAAAATCTGAATCTAAGTCAACTGCGTCAACCACCGTGATAGATTGAATGCACTGAATTTGATCCCAAAGCTGAGCGGAAAAATCTTACTTGCTACACGGAAGTACCCTCTTCACCCCCATAATCAATCATGGTTCAGTGGAAAATAACCACATTTGGGTGTTTCCGATAATTGTGGGTTTTCCCCCTAAATCATATATTTTAGTAGGGTTTTCCATTATAAACCATGCATTTTGGGGTACCCCTATTTTCGGAAACCCCCATTTGGAGAACAAGTCACACTTCGACTACCAGGACCTCGTGGATTCCACTTGAACCATGATTCTGGGAGGGTCCGGGTAGTGAAATATCCCCAAAAAGGTGGCTTTGTGAAGGGCATATGATAAATCAAGTATGGTCTATATATACCCACAGATTTACGATGAAAATCAACCAAATATGTAGGTACAAAAACGGTAAATATACCATACCATGGGATCCTATGGGTTTTTGAAGACACAAGAGGTTTCCCACATCTTCCCACTGTAGAATTGGTGGCATGGAGTCTTTGGAACCATGAAAGCGATTCAAAATTCAAGGCCCGAAGGCAACAAGTGTAGAAACCCCTTAGAATGGGTATGGTTGATTGTCCAACATGTCCAACACAATTTTTCAACAACAAACTGTTCCAGCAAAAAGCAGTATTCACATACTCAAAATAGATAACAACATATATAGTATATACAAAATGTTTGATATGTATATATATATATGTATAATGTACATAAAAACGAACATATAAAGACATATATGCGTATATATGAAAAACAATATACTCGAGATAATAAACGAATATGTTATAAATGCGTAAAATGTCTATATGAACAATAAACAACGCAAAAACATTCTACATATCAAATATATCTATAATATATACAATCCATATGAAATATATAAACACATAACAATAATCAAGTGAAATATTCAAATACAGTGAATAACCGTGTTGTCAAAATAAAAGCCATATAACCAACAAAGCATGTAATGAAAATATAATATGAAAAAAAGTAAACACATTGTAAAGTAAAGCGAAACGATTAAAACACACATATTCATCTAGTATATAATCATAGAAATACATATCAATTACATACTTATGGCAAACAATAAACATCCCATAACATGTGAATATGCAAACAAATATATATATACATATACATGCACATGTCATATATTATATATATATTATCCTTGACAAAAAACAATGCAATTTGTCACTGTGTGAATTTCTATCTTAGTAAACCTAAAATTCGCGACTTCTAAGGTCCAAAGAACCTCACCAATGGCCCGCTGCGGTTCCCGCTTTTCAACGTCTTTTTTTTTTTGCGACGCACGCACTGGATCCGATCAGCCACTCAAAGGGATAGATGCCATACATCTGTAGTAGCCTTGTGCGGCAAAGAAAACATCCAAGAGTTTCTGATTCATAGATGACCTGGATCTTGCCTTATAAAGAATGATTAGACGACAAAAAAGGAAATTAGGGGTCCAAACATATTGAGGATTGACAGGCGATACCGGTACTGGTACCACCAGCGTTTGTTGATCTTTTTGAAGTCAAACACCCTAATGTTCTTTCGGGTGAATCATTCGGGTGATACCTGGGAATCAATGGAACAAAAAATGTAAAAAAAAGCACTTGGCAAAGCCATCGTCTCCGGCAAAACTCTCTCTTTTTTGGTTTAGGGAAACCCTGGAAAGGTGTCGCAGGTGCCTTAATGCCCCTTTTGGTGGATCCCTTTGTGGATAATGGGCCAATCACTCAAAACTAGTATAGATTTGCATTATTTGATTCTCATCAAAACAATGGATAACTTACTGTAGTAACACCTGCTACTAAACTCATCATTCATCTTCAGCATCAATCATCAAACACCAACCATCATCAATATCAATCATCAAACACTTACATCATCAATCATCAGCAATATCAGTCATCTGCGTCATCAAACAACAACCATCATCACAAAGATGTCCATACATTCCCCGGTTCAAAGAGTAATAATCAAAATACACCCCGGAAAATTAACATGGAACATAAACATCACCCCATTGAAAAGGAAAATCATCTTCTAAACCCCCGTTATTGTGTTCCATGTTAGTTTTCAGGGGCGTACACCCAAACGTGAAACTCAGTGCATTTCCCGAAACAACATATAAACTGCATGGGACGCTACGCATTCAGGAAGTCAGTGCAGTCAGTGCAAAAGATAGTAAAACAGCATGGCGACGCTATTCCAAACATGTTATTATCTATGTGTTCAAACCATGATTTTTACCAGTTTATAAGTTCAAAACAGCATGGTGACGCATGGTTAAAAAAAATCAGAAACATGTGGGATTTATCAATAAAAAATTGCAAAACACAATGGGACGCACATCACTAGCATAGATATCAATCTTTCAACCAAACGATCATATTCAATGCACATTGCTTGGAAATCGCAGCTTGGGAACATGCTTTTTGAAGGGGAAGTGAACGAGGTCTGGAACGAGGTATGAACGAGGTAGTGAACGAGGTCACAAGGTACTCAAAGCTAGGACACCCCAGATCAACAGTTAAAAACACCTCTCCTTGGGAGATAGCCGCACCAGGCTCTTCTATCTGCATTGCTGTCAGTACAGAGCAGTACTGGAGTAGTACTTTGTAGTACAGAATAGTACTGGAGTAGTACTTTGTAGTACAGAGTAGTACTGGAGTAGTACTTTGAAGTACAGAGTAGTACTGGAGTAGTACTTTGTAGCACAGATTAGTACTGGTGTAGTACGTTTGAGTACAGAGTAGTACTGGAGCTGTACGTTGTAGTACGGAGTAGTACTGGAGTAGTACGTTGCAGTACAGAGTACTACTGGAGTAGTACTTTGTAGTACAGAGTAGTACTGGAGTAGTACGTTTTAGTACAAAAGGTACTGGAGTAGTACGTTTTAGTACAGAGTAGTACTGGAGCAGTACGTTTTAGTACAGAGTAGTACTGGAGCAGTACGTTTTAGTACGGAGTAGTACTGGAGTAGTACGTTTTAGTACGGAGTAGTACTGCAGAAGTACTTTGTAGCACGGAGTCGTACTGGAGTAGTACTTGGTAGTACAGAGTAGTACTGGAGTAGTACGTTTTAGTACTTTGTAGTACAAAGTAGTACCGGAGTAGAACGTTGTATTTTTTGTAGTACTGGAGTAGCACTGGAGCCGTACTTTGTAGTACTGCAGAAGTACTTGAGTAGTACTGGAGTAGTACTTTGCAGTACAGAGTAGTACTGGAGTAGCAACCAACTACATTACTTCATCTCACCCATCAATACTTGATCAATATCCATCGTCATGTTAGTGCAGCGCATCCCAAAATGCAAGAGTTTGTCCAGAAATTGCAAGGAACCGGACATGTATTGGGCTGCAAAATGTCAAGATGGATTAAAAAGTCACACATGTACAATGCAACCAGAATAGGCCAATCACCATTATACATTCATATATATTAGCTGCAAAATGTTACAATTGCTTGAAAACCTAACATACAAAACACCACCTGGACGCAACATCGCATCGACTTCCCGTATTAGTCTCCCCAAGCTAGACGCATCAAGTTTTGAAAACGCATCGACTTTCACAACTGGGAGTATTGGAACAAGATCCAGTCACTAAACAACTCTTTTTTTTTGAGTGAGATGTTTCGGATCCATTTCGATCGCATCTTCATGAGGGTTTTTTTAGGGTTTGGGCGGCGCACCAGAAAAATGATCCAATCATTTATGAATGAACCTGAAAAAAACATCCCCCCCGCACAAAAAGAAACACTACCAACAAACCATAAGTATAAGTATAACAAGTATAATTATATACTAAACCATCCTGCAATGACTTAGACTTTTTTTTGTCTTAGTCCTTTTCACCACTATCCCCCCGGTTGATGTGGTGCCGGCGCACCAATCCCGAAACAAAATCCTGGGAGGCGGCCAGGTTTCCGCACCATCGTCACCCATCTCGTCCAACGCGGAGAGATGGATCTCTTTGAGTTGAACGGCGCCGAAATCCACCTGGCTCACTTGATTCCAAGAAAGTTACAACACACCCCTAGAGCACACCCCAGGCAATCCCCTAGCCAACTATGAAAGGAATCCCTTTGCAGCCTGTTGGTCAAAGTTTAGGGGTGTGTGTTGAAACAACCTTAGATTGATTGTCCCGGGAAGGGTTTGCTAGGAAATGGTGATTCGATCAATGGGTTATTTCACCGATCCTTATAAATGGGATATTAGTTGGGGTGAAATAATTAACCCATGTAGCTCCTTTTCCCCTCTGAAACTTCTGCCCCCTTGCTCGCCCCGGGGACTACGTGTATGGATATATTGGGGTTAGTTATAACCCATTGATCATTCAAGCAGTTCTGGTGGAAAGGATTGGCTAAAATGATATGCTTAAAGACCTGAGGATATGCTCCATGGCTCCTTGTTATTTTGTACAAATTTTAGGTACTAAACCAGCGCCAAATCGCTCCATGTCCAAGCACCAGCTATATAAATCACTTGAAATACATACAAAAAAACAGTTGGGAAGTAATCATTATCACAAAGTAAAAGAGGCACCCTCCGCACTCCTCTTCCACTCCCGCTGTTTTTTTTCTCGAAAAAAACAGGGAAATCACTTCCCAACACTGTCAGTGGTCTCACTGGCTTGTCTGTGATGCCATCTCACGACTTCTTCATAGGAGAGCTTACCACCGAAAATGTCCAACGCACTGCCTTTATGCGACAAGTCAACTTCTCGGGTGATTTTGAGTGAGAACCTCATTTTACATTTGCACATTCGGAAAATCACATTTGCAGTTCACAATCGTACCATCAACAAAGCCATAAATCAAAGCTATACAGATTTCTTTGCAGCACACGTGTTTTTTTTTGGAGGTTTCTGTAGAGCTTTTTCTATACTTCTTCATGCCTTGGCCTTGACATGGGAATTTTTTGAAGCATTTGGGGTCTGCGGCTGGATCGATTTTTATGTATCAAAAACATAGGTAATAGTAAATGTATACCAGGTGATTCAAAGTGACCTTTTGATCCCCTAGTTGAAGGTCACTTAACCATTTGAAAGTGTCACTTAACCATCCCAAAAAGGCCCTTTTGAATCACCAGGTAGATTAATTTTCCATTCCTGGAGCATCTGGGAACTGTGATTCATTGCGGGTTCCTACCAACTTTCCAGTCCCCCAAAAAGGGCGTTTTTTTTTTTAGCCCATATCAACAATCAATAGTAATCAATAGCAAACCCAACAATAATGGACCCCCTATACCTGTTGTAAGTAAATATAAATGCCTGGTACACTACCACGTATCCAACTGGGCTTAAGTAAGATTTAGTGGGGATATATCTGCCCAAATTACAACATCTTACCAACCTCGATTTATCTGAAACATCCGGGGTCCCATTTCCCTTTCAAAAAGCTACCAAGCAATCGGTCGTGTGAGGAGTCGCGATTTCAATTTGACCAGAATAGTAGGACCCTAAGGCTCCATGGGATGTCATGGGGTGTCAAAACCACCTGTTTTTTTCCGGCCCCAGGGGTGTCATGAACGGAGGGTCTGGTGTTTCCATAGGAGGGGTCAGGATTCTTAGGAAAGTATAGGAATTCCATGAAAATTCCAATCTCCAAAAAAGTTCAAGACTTCAACTCCTTTCATCTCCATTCCCATGGCAGCAAATCACTGTGAGTGATTTTTGGACAAAAAAATCCCCTGGGTCTTCGGGGCCGATGGTTGCATCCACTCGGCCAGAGCCTCAAAGACTTCGAAAGAAGGTTAGTCAGGTCATGTTATGTCATGGTATCACGTGACCACGTGTCCTGGCCATGCCAATATCTACCCCTGTGATTTTGAGGATTCTAGGGTTCTGAACAGCTTCTCATTTATGGAAAATCACCATCATTCCTGGCGACTCACATCGCATCCCACATAGTAGATAGTTCATCTAAGAGTTCAACAACAACAACAACAACAACAACAACAACAACAACAACAACAACAACAACAACAACAACAACAACAACAACAACAACCCCTAACACATCACTAGTTGGTGGTTTCAATCCATCAGGTTTTTTTTGTTGTCAAACAAGCTGAGCTCTGTTCCCAAGGTTCGTATCCTCTCCATGTCCTGGCTTCGCTTTTTCTTGAGGAGGTCACTTTTCAAATGAAAATAAAACACATCACTACTACTGCAGGATTATATAATCCCTTAGGAATTTACCTGGATCCTTATGGTACCATAAAATCGCTCAAACCCAACCAGTTGGTCCTTTGCTTGTCAAGTAGTATAGGGAAAATTCTCATCCCACCAGAGCAATGTTCATCACGATTTGCACACAGCCCAGTAAAAGAATCATGTCCGGAAATATTGAAAAACACGTTTTGATCATCTGGGGCCCATCTTTAGAGGTTTCTACGGTAAATTACCTAGTTTTTAGGTGGCGGCCAAGACCTTTATTTTTCATGGGTTGGAAGGGGGACTCATGGTATATATCTGGCCAAATTATAATATTTCACGAACCTAGGTTTCCCTGAAATAAGAGATTTCCCTTACTAAACCACCATTTGGGGTGGGGTCATAACTCAACCCCCTGTGTTTTCCTCCCAAAGCGGTTGGGGCCTCCAAAGATCGGACACCACCAGCATACCTTCAACGCAACGCAGCTATCTGAAATCGCCACCAGGAAGGGAAAACCCACCGTTGGAGGATCATCCCAGGACTTGGAAGTGGTTCATAAGCATGGTTCGTTTTCTTGTCCCTTAAGGATCGGGTTGTGGGACCCCTTCGAAATGGCCGAAATTCATGGCTTATAAATGGGGCTGATCCTAACTACCTACAAGTCCTGGGATGATCCTGAGTCCATATCCTGGGAAAGGAAACTCATCTTCTCAACTGGATGAGATATGTGATCTATGTGATCATTCCCGGGGCCCGGGGCCCAGATTTTACCAGCCATTATAGTCTAGATTTGTAACGGTTGATATATCCTTTAAACAGTTGTTTTCATGTAAGGTATAAAAATGATACCAAGTCCCATCAAATGGTATTGTTGATACAGTACATTCCCTTCAAAACTATCAGATGGAGCTTACATGAAACCAACCCACACTTCCATCTAGTTGGTGGTTTCAATCCATCTGAAAAAAAATATTAGTCAACTTGGATCGTTTCCCCTAAATAGGGGTGAAAAAAAACATGTTTGAAACCATAACCTAGTCATGCGCCAAAAAGAAGGGCATCCCCCTTACTTACCACCAACATTTGCATGAAGGTCCTTGGCCCTTGCAAGCCTTGACTGCGAAAGCTTCTGTTGATTTCTCAAACAAAACTTCAGACACATACCCAGATGCTCTTTGTATGGTACATTTACCTACATTTCGCTTAAATATATGGTAAATGTAGGTAGATATTCAATACATGGAGCATCTGGGATATGTGTCAAGCAAAAAAGCACCTGTTCTTATGGTTCTCCCAATTTTTGGGGGTAGAGGTACAAAAGCCAAAGAAATCTTTCTTAAAACCAAGAGTTAGTAGATGTTAGTAGAATTACAGTAACTATAGTAGAACTCTCAGCACTATGCTGTCAAATCTTTATAGCAAACATGCTCAACAAAACATGCTCAACAATCAATCAACTCTTAAATTCATCCCCACCCCTTAGTGGGGACAGGTGTTATCAACAATTCTGAGCCACAAACAAAAACAGGGTAAGAAACCATGTAGGGATCTCAAAACTAATTTCCTCATGGGGGGCAGGTTGTCAACAATTCTGTATAACTCCCCCCCCCCCCAAAAAAAAAAGGGGTAAGAAACCATAATGCAGGGGTCTGAGAATTTCCTCATCATTTTCATCATTTTGAAATAAAAACACCATCATCATCACCCTAACTCCTCATCCACCACCCCTCACAGGCTCACGTCACAGGGATGGGAGATGATGCCAGGATCTCGACCAAAGGCTCCTTCTGGTAAGGCCCATATTTTTGGGGGTTGGGGGAAACGCTGACATTAAGGGTAGGACATAGGATCCTATAGGTAATTGGTATATATTTACAGTACCTACGAATTTAGTTGATTTCTATTGTATCTATTGTAAATTAGTAGTCAAACATACCATACATAATACAGGAATCCTACAGGTTAGGAGAACAACGCAGCCCCATTTCACAGCTCAAAACCCCCCCCCAAGTCTTTCCTTGTTTTCGGCCAAAACCTTAGGTCTCCTCGATACCACTCATCTTGCCCTCCACATCAACACCATGGACCAAGAACTCATCACAATGTTTGGAAAGTTCCTTCAAGGTCTCCTGCTTCGCCGGACCCGTGGGTTTTCGCCCATCATGGGTGGGCACTGTTAGCCACGAATGGGTTGGTTGGTTGGGTTTTTACACTGCAGATTTTGCGCACAACTTGCACGTCTTGTTTTTTTAAAGAAAAACATGTAGGACAGTGTGACAGGGATAATAGTTATACCCTAGTTTTTGATACTATCGAGTCCGATCTCGTGCCCATTTTGTTGTACACATTGTTTCATTGTAGCAAATTCCAGAACCATTTCTAGAACACTCTAAAATATATGTACTTAGTAAATGATCAATAAAACCAAACAAACATAAAACTGTAAGTATATAACTGTAGTAGTGCATGTGCGCTAATTAAACATACACAGAACAAATACGATTCCAGTGAGATTTACGCAAAATTTGACAAAAACACAGAGGCTCAAAAAATCAGTCTCTTCTATTTAAAGGTTGCCGTTGTCATACCGAGAGGACCTTTTTATTGGTTGCCAAAATAATTTGAATTAGTACTGCCTGAAAATATCTCCAGATTCTCTGGAGAAATGATGTCTCCTACTACAGGGGTCATGATATGAAACCAACCCAAACAAGGCACTATCTTTCAGGGAAATCCTTCAGAACTAGCATACATTGGCATCAAGTTTGGCTCCCCCAAAAGGGGAAAAACTCCACGAAATCAACATAGCACCTGAAATGTGCCCCCTTTGAAATACATGAATACATCTATACAAACCTGAATTTTTTTGGGCTCAAAATATATGAAATATATAGTTCTATGTTAGCTTGCGTGGATGTAATCAAATGATCGGTGTACAAGTTTTACTTCCAACTCAATTTTCACCAAACACCAGCGAGTTCCTCGTTCACTTCCAAATCTGTCCACTTTTGCCATCGGTCCGTCACCACCTCAGACGTAGCAAACATGCAAGAAAAGGACATCTTGCGACATGATTTTTTGTTCAAAAACAATATTGATATCAATTATATGATTATTACTATCTAAATGTGTGGATAACAAAATCATTCCAATGCTGCTGCTGCTGCTGCTGTTGCTGTTGCTGTAAAATGGTGAATTTCAGGCACAAAACATGTCTGCTACGAGACCACCCAAAGAAGACTAGGTCATACTGCGGATGACTAAAATCCTAAACAACCACCTGGGATGTATGAAAACCTAAAAAGGATGGAGAATAAACTACCAACCTCACAACTGGTGCCGGATTTCTGAACCATCAGTAGCTCCAACTCATTTTTTGGAGCCTCTCTTCGGATTGAACAGCAAAAATAATGTACCAGCTTCTTGCAAGTGCCCTTTTGATTCCCCAAATGGAGAAACATGTAGTGCCCCTGAAAAGGTCACGAATTAAAACCCCCTTTTCAGGTAACGACTGGAATAACCTTGGTCTTTGATGGTTATCTTCAACAGGTTTGGTCTGGCTGGGGAACAAGTTTCCAGCCAAATCAAAGCCCGGGGCCCCAAGTTACATACAGAACACCGGTATATTTACCTATCCATGAATTTAGTTGATTCTATTTCTTAGGATTCTTAAGGGGGGGGTGTTCAAGGGGAGGGGGTAACTGGGGAACCCTATGGATTCCTAGGGAAGATTGGGGAACCTAGGGGACATTAGGAATGATTAGGGGAATCACCACCCCCCCCTTAAGAATCCTATTATCTATGGTAAATTCGTAGCCAAATATACGAATCGCATGGATGTTACACCCTTGAAGATTCACATGGAGGTTTGGTGAAAAGATCATTTTCCTTTCAAGAATTGGGTGATTTGGAGGTTCCAGCCGTTCATCTTCCAGTGTGTAGAGGCTATAAGGCTATGAGTGTGTAACTGCCATTTGAGCCACGAAAAAAACAACTTATTACTTTCCATTATACTGGCTGTTTAATAGGGGTTCCTATAATGGGATATAATAAACCCTATAACAAAGGGTTTTTTTCATTGCTCATTTTGGTTGCGACCTTTCCACCTTGCATGGATTTCACAGCACAAGGCGCCACATCTCCCGATCGCTTTTTTGCAGAATCGATCATTTCGACAAGTCTTGAACTTAGGTGGTGTCTTTGCTATCTTATTTCTTTTGTACCAGCCAAGTGAGACAAATGCTTCAATCTTCGCAATGATATTAATACACCCCAAAAAGAAAACATGAAATATGAGGGATCATTGTATTACCAACCCAAATAATGCAGTATCATGTGGAAACCCCTCGATTTTACAATTTCATTGATTGATTCCCCCCAAAACGGGTCACATTTAATGATCCCTGAACATCCCTACCTTTGCCTGCCCAACGGTCTCATGTCTGATGACGACAACTTGTTTCTGAGGATGTACCCTTTGGTAAACTAACATAGCCATGAAATAGCCCCCATTTTCCATACGAAATACATCTTCAAAGGGTCCATATTGCATTTGTATGTTAGTTTATCAGAGTGTATCTTTATTCTTCGAGGCCAAATCTGTGGTAGTTTTTCTTTCCAACGCATCATTTGTGAGTATTGATGACCATTCAACTTCCGATGGTGTTCACAAATGGCTTTTTCTAGACACCACCTAAGTGTTGATCATCAAAGAAAAAACAATTCATGGTTTCTGTCTAAGAAATGGTAAGTTCACGATCTGCATGCCCAAACTGATGCTTCTCCTCGTCGTACAAACGTTTCCTTGGAAGCCCAGTTAGTGACTTTTCGTGTTATGCTGGGACCAGCGGTTGCCGGCAACGTCCGCGATCAAAGATGTGCATGCCGCATACTTGGGATGATGAACCAAAAGCTGGTGAATACATAATATATATATATATAAATTCATGATAAATTCTATTACATATAAATATAAATACATATGTATATATATAAATATAATTGTATATATATAATTAAATATAGACTGTATTTGTTTCCAAAAAACATTACATATAATACATATATATATATATATGATTCTATTACATATACATACACATTATAATCCAGTTGTGATGGGCCAACCAAACTGTCCAAAGAACTGTCTCCAAATGGATTGTTTCAACGATGTACTGTATCTGCAAGGCATACAATGAATGTCTGGGTACATACCTGGTACACTAAACAACCATATGTAAAGATTTGGAATCATCCAATTGAAACAACCATAAAAACTCATAGATGGAACTTCTATGAAACCAACCCATACTTCATCTTGTTGGTGGTTTCCCATTTGAAAAATATTTGTCAAATTGGACCATCTCCCCAGGTCAGGGTGAAAATAAAACATATTTGAAACCACCACCCAGTATATATATGTCCTAGGAATCCAATCACCTTCTCAGAATGGTAATGGACCCTAAATACTGTGCTTTTAGTTTCGGTGATTGGACATCCCAACCGCTCATCATCTGAAATTATGACGATTGATGCCTAGGAATACACATAATACATATACATTCCTTTTCCCAGAAAACTCATTTTCCTCCTCTGAGTTGGTTGGAAAAGAGACATGGTTTTGGGACGGTTTACACATTCAAACATAAACGACTTCAGCTTCGTTATCAACATTTGATGGGTTTTAAAATCACCTAAACTTCATGATGATCAGTTTCCTACCCCCGAAAAACGCAGCATTTCTCTGAGGATTTTTTTTGGTGGGGGTTCCCTGTTGATTTGAGCCAACTTCAACACACACACACACACATTTGTCCATAACGAACACCACAACAACTTTTCACCAAGAATCAAGGCTTCCATGTATGAAGAATGAGCTTGTTGGACCTCTTCATCAGTAGGAGCTCCTGAAACTTTACCTCACTCAGTCAGTTTTGGCCCTGAAACAAAACTTTGAAACGCCTTATTTTTCCATCACTAAAGTACAGTTGATGGAAGAAACCCCAAACAACCATCTGATTTGTATGAATCCCTGTAAACAATGAAATATTGCTCATATCAACTTGAGATTTTCCGTTTTTTTTTTGCAACCATCCCTTCCATCCTACCAAAGATTTTTCCGCCGGTTGGCTTCGCCGAACATTGGATGAACCGAGTGAGCTTTCCATTGAAGTCCTGGTCGGTTTATAAGGATCCTTATATATATATATATATCTTATATATAGTGGCTTAAGAAATAATCCCGGAATATAACAGGGGCTGGGAAAATGTCATCTCCTTTTTCTAGCATATAAAATCACCCAATTGGATACCACTTATATATACCACTTAATAAAGATATACCTTGCCTTCTGGGAGGGGGTAAAAAATGCTACCTATCCCACCTTAAGGACACCAACCAAAAACCACCATTGGTTCACCAAGTTACATTTCAACTCCAAAGGTTTTCCCAAGACCAAATGCACCGGTTTTCGTAGAGGTAAAAAACCAAAGGCTCCACGATACACGGGGATGCAAACCCCAAAGGTCCTGGGATTGTGGGCATTGTGGGCGTTGGATGTTTTTTTTTTCGTGGAGTTGGCATTTTGTCGTGGATGTTTTGGGATGTTTTTGGATGCTATGGATATGGATGCTTCCTTAAATGGTGGTACCCCCAAAACACTCCAAAATGATCATTTTTAGTAGGAAAACCGCATGGTTGTTGGGTACCACCATTTTAGGAAACCCCCATATACTGCACCCTGAAAACTAAGATGATAATCGTAGACCATTATCAGTTTTAAGAGGAGATACGAATCTTCACAAATTTGGTGTTTTTTTACCATTGCCATGTTAGGTTTTTGGGGGTGGATTTTATTTTGGAAGGCCTTCTTGGAGGATGGGCTCCCAGTACGGACGTAAAGTGATTGCCCCGAGGATCGGGGTGGATCGGACCCCATTATGAATATGTATGGTTGATAAATCGGGGTCATCCTAACTACTCACCTGGTTGGTGGTTGAACCAACCCCTTTGAAACATATGCTCGTCAAATTGGATCATTTCCCCAAGTAGGGGTGAAAATGAAAAATATTTGAAACCACCACCTAGTTACTAACTGGGGCGATCCTCAAAGTATGGATACGATACAAATCTCACGCAGTGGGACTGTTGTAGATTGTATATGGCCAAATAAAAAATCCATGATCGGTATATGCCAACTTCCCATTGACTATCCGGGTCTATAGCTCAAGAAAATTCATACCTGCTGTGCCTATTTTTCCTCTTGAACTCAACACTTCAAACCTTCTGTAGCAATCAATACTCAAAATTTGGTGCTGTCCCAGGCGTCTTTCTGAGCCATTCTCTGGGCGAGAAGAACAACTTCGTATAAGTCGCATACAAATCCACACATCCAAAAGCATAGCAGGGTACAACAGCAGCTTGCTGCTCCAGAGCCAATTTGATAAAACCTAATCGCTTTTTCAGAAAGACTTCTTCTTTACCTTCCACAGTGCGAATCTGCTCTTGTTCACCTCGGCGGGGAAAGGTGTTGTTATCGGATGGTTGGAGCAAAAAGTACCATGACACAAACATATCTTCCATTAAGATGCTGATAAAATCACTCCAAGAAACAACTCCTTCAAAAAAAATGGGAAACAACAATCATGAGACGGTCATTTTTACTGTTTTTACTGCCTGCAGTTTTTGGGATAGGAAAGTAGTGGGGTTTAGCAGGACACCTTTTCCTGAAGCTAATATACAAGGGTGACTTTTTGAGATTCGGCAAGGCAAATGACCTGCGATACCCTTCCCAATGCCACCCCATAACCCCACCTAGCCACCCTTATTCTAAGGCCAATCATACCTCATTCCCATCAAGGAAATAACTACACTTATCACAAGGCCCTTATGTCATCTAAACCATCCTCCAGTCATACCTGGTGAGGTATGTGAGTTTGGAACTTCCCTGAAAAAAAAACGGGGATGATCATCAGTTCAAGCACCTCTAGTTGGTGGTTTCAATCCCCTTGAAAAATAATAGTCAAAATGGGTTCATCTTCCCCAACGAGGGGTGAAAATGAAAAATATCTAAAACCAGCTAAACCTTTTTTTCTGGACGGGAAGGTGGGCCATTAGCTGGGTGATTCCCAAACCATACCGTCTGCTAAAACTCAACATAGCAGGCTGGTGGACTATCCCCACTGAATCAATAGGACATAAATCGACTTACAAACCACCTGCCCCCGTTGGAAAAGGGAACAAAACATCTTCGAAGCAAGCATCAATTTTTGATAATTCCGTCGTCAGTTTTCGTGGTGTTTTAGGGGAAAATACATCTTCAATCAGTCCATTTTCCAGCCAGGTATGTTAGCTTACAAGTGTGTAGTTTGCAGCTAATGGTAAATTGTTAGTTTGGGTTGTTGGTTTGGATATTTGGGATCAGTTCATGAAATGGATTGTTACCTAGTCCCTTTCAATCCCACAACACCTGGCCCCCAAAACCAACAACAATTAACCAAATAGCTGAAGTTTTAGGCCGGTACGAAGAAAGTACACCCCTGAAGATTAACATGGAACATAATCATGGAAGTTTGGAAGATCATTTTCCTTTCTAAATGGGTGATTTGTAGCTTCCATGTTAATCTTCCAGGGTGTACTGGAACCGTGGAGGTGGAACCTCCCTTCAACCAACAAAACTCCCGGTGGAACCGTTTCGGCGCGCCTCCGGGAATCACCATCAAACCTGGCGATTGCCAAGCCGACAGCTTCGCAGAGAAACTTCTCTCCCATTCCCCGTTGTTCTAACCCTCCACGTCTTTTGGGGGTTTTCCGAAATCTTCCTGTTTGGATACGTAGATTCTTTAAAGGGAATCCACCCCGTCCACAAAAATATCGCAAGTGATCTTTAAATTCCTGCTTACTAAAGCTCCAAGGAGTTTTCGGTTTTCATTTAACCATCACAAACACCAACCCCAGGAGGGAAACACTTTTAAATTATATCCTTGAATGGTCTACTTGGATGATTATTGTAAGGACGCAGTCGTCATGACGTCATGAATTAAATTCAGATGTCGTCCTTCATCAAGACATCGTCGTCATTGATGAAATGCTTGTGTGATGCATGACTTGGCCGTTTCATACTATTCAACCAATCAACCATCTCCTACTATCTCACCCAGTTGGTGGTTTCAACCCATTTGAAAATTATTAGCCAAATTGGAAATCTTCCCCAAATAGGGGTGAAAATAAAAACTATTTGAACCCACCATCCAGTCACTATTTCTTGGGGGGCTTTGCGAAGTTGGGGCCTTTTTTTCAGATCAACCATCAGCCAACCATATTTTTCCTCAAGCAAAACTAAAATAAACATGTAAACATGTTGGTATCATCAAACCTTTCTAGTGGGTGGTTTCATCCATCTAAAAATAATGCTCGGATCCTTTCCCCACAAATGAAAGTAAATATGTGAAACCACCTAGATAAACATGTTTTTCATCATCATCCGTAAGGATCACACCTTGTCAAATGATCGGGGTGTCCAATCACCTCATTGAGGTTCCATGAAACCATTCTCAGGTTCGGTGATTGGATCCCTACACCATATATATTTTCCTTGGAGTCACACATGTAGGTGAAAACTTATTCCCTCCAAAGCAAAAAACACATGAAAAGAACACGAGCCCAACCTCCCCCCAAAAAAAAACAGATTGTTGTTGAACATACAACCAGCCCCCACACCACCGTTTTTTTTGGGGTTGCAAAACGAGCCAAGAAACTGCGTTTCTTCTTCAAGGCTTTAGTTGCTACCGATTTTCGTGCATCGATACATCGTGTCCAGAGCGCCAATTCACGCACCATGGGGATGTAGAACAACACGGAGGCCGAAAGAGTCAGCACCTCCCAGCGATGTTTTTTCTTGGGGGCTTGTCAGGAGGTATTTGGATGTGTAGGGATAGTGCATACAAATGACCCAAAAGCAGGTTTTCATATCCCCCCAAATAGACACCCACCTCTCTTGTTGAATCTACAAGCCCCTTTTCACAACCATTTTTTCAAACAAATCCCAGCCTATATTCAGTAAGTTTTATGTATAATCATTAACTGGTTGGTGGTTGAACCAACCCATCTGAAAAATATTGGTCAAAATGGGAATCTTCCCCAAATAGGGATAAAAATAAACAATACTTCAAATCACCACCTAGTTAATCATCCAAAAAACATGCCATCCTACCATTTCACCGGACCTACCATGGCCTCACCTCCCTCAGGTCTTCGCCTCCCGCTTCGGAAGTGCTTCGTAGAGCATTCCATCCAAGAGAATTCGATAGTCACTGGCCACTCCATGAGGATGTACCGCGATGACCACCGGTTGCCTAAATGGTTTGAGCACCCAAAAAACTTCCAGGTGAAACAGGTTTTCGGGGAGCCGGGGGATAGGCAGGGATGTACCACCCTACCAACACACCCCTAGGGGTCATAAGCCCTATATATCCTATTTAGTGGGTATTTATGGATTACTTTGTCCCTTGAACGGGTGGGTTTACTTTGGATCTACCCACCCAGGAGGCGAACACTGCGAACACCACCCAGAGTAACATTCTATCATTAGTAGGGAATCCCTGTAAAACCTTTTATTTGATACTGGCATCCCGGGTGCGGGGTTTATTGTAGACCCAAAATTGTACCAAGAAAAAACATTGGGATAATTCAAATGATTTCTACCTGCCATTGGCAGAGGGCCTTGTTTTTAACATGTTTTGAATGCCCCAAAAAACGGCGAGAAAACAACAGTTCGTTGAAAGTTTGTTTTTTTAAACTGCTAGCATCTTGGAAGGCCTTCTTGGAGGATCATCCAGGATGCACCGATTTCAGTGGTGGTTAATAAGCATGGTGATTGTAAGTGTCCTAAGGATCGGGTTGGATTGGACTGTGGGAACCCTTCCAAATGGCCTTTTTTTATGCCTTTAAAATGGGGGTGATCCGATCACCACTTACAAGTCCTGGGATGATCCTCTAAGTTGCGTCCAATCAAGAAAAAGCTAGTAAAGCTACAGTTACATGTTTATTTGCATAAGGTAGTATTACACTCCCTGAAACTAACAGTTCGCACTTGAAAATAGGCCATCCCAAAAGGAAACAAATATTCCAACCATCCATTTTCAGGTGCCATGTTAGTTTCAGGGAGGGTACACTTTTTTTATGATGCTTGAGCAAAAAAAGTTGAGGGAAGGGAAGCTAACGAAGATAGCTAGAAATTCATCTAGACATAACCAACGCAACCAAACAGAACGTGTTCAAACAAACCTTTTTTCAGGACTAAAAAACCGCTTAAGTGAAGAATAACATTTTTCACCTAGAAAACTATACCCCAAAGGATCCATGTATGGTATATTTACTTACATTTACCATAAAAATCGACCAAATGTAGGTAAATATACTATAAATGGATCCTTTGGGTACGATCAAAAACACATCTCCCAGATGCTCTGGAGGACGAGCTTGTAACTCTGGATGCACATGGATGCGCAAGCGAATGTAACGCCGAAAGGCCTCATTTGCAGAGAGGAAGGGAAGGATGACCGAGACATATATACAGCGTGAGTATAAACATACCCTCCCCCCTGCGAAAACTACTATATAATATCAAACAATCTATTAATTATACTTAAACATTTGAAGCCAGCGAAAACGAACATCTACTAATTATACTTAAAAACCATGGAGTTTTCTTGTAAAGATTCTAAGACATCATCCTTAGAAAACGACATCATTTTCAGTTTTTGTTGCTAGAAAAAAACTCGCTGAAGTCAAAATACACACAACGACAAAAACGTAAAAAATGGTTCTCACCCGTAAGAGCTGATCATTTTTTGGGCCCCCTACCTGTTGTAAGATATAAATGCCTAGTACACTATCACGTATCCAGCTGGCTTAAGCAAGATTTAGTGGGGATATACCAAATATCTGCCCAAATGGAATCACATTTCACCAACCTCCATTTTCCCCAAAAATAGCAGGGGATGTCCATGGGACCCCAAGCCAAATAGCTATCAAACTTGGGTCGGGGATTCGTGACGTTCTCGCGATGAAAAATTTGCCCAGAAAATTTTGGATGTTGGAGAATTTGAGAATGTACCAACCTGCTTGGTGGTTGGTGGTTTCAACCCATCTGAAAAACAATATGCGCGTCCGTCAAATTTGGGTGCGTCATCTTCCCCAATTTTTGGAGGTATAAAAACACTATACCAGCTTCACAGTAGCTAGCGGACCATTTCGCCGGATCCAAGTCACATGATATCCCCATTCTTGTATCGAAAACCAAGGCCATGCGGCCCCATCCTTCAACTCAGCTTTAGCAATCCGACACCAAACCACATAGCAAAGGGTTGGTAGCACTAGCAGCGGTTTCTGCCAGCAGCAAGCGAGAATCAAAAATGGAGAGGCAAAGCAAATAGCCATGACCATGTTCCAATACAAACCTCAGATGGTTGACTTTTTTTGAGATTTTGGGTTCACCCCCCCACCCCCTAACAACGAAAATTAAAGGTTTCTAGGAAGGCTCTACTAAAAATGTTTCATCCTGGTGGTGACAAGCCAGCTGGGTCACCCTAGCCTTCACCTTCACAAACCACTTGGCAAACTCCGGGTTACGGCTGAGGGGGTTTTACCGTCAAACTATCAAACTCATGGCACGGTGGCTCAATGGCATTCTAGATGAGATTTGAATTTTCAGAGAAGTTCAACAAAAATCTTCCAACACAAGTAACAAAAGTATATTTAGGCTGCAACGAACACAAAAAAAACAAAGCTGGCTAAATTTTGAATGGTTTAGTGGTCAGTTGGGTTATGATGGGTAGTTAAGGTTGGTGATCAAACATGATCAAGCCTATTTGTGGGCATACCTCCTAGTTCGGAATCCCTTCACATTTATCAACTTCCTTGCAAGCCACTCAGGGGCTAACGGCCAGTCAACCCTTAATTCGACACTACAACGAAAATCAAGTCCCCTGCCAAAACAGCGTGCTGGGATGGTGCCCTGTTCTGCTCTGGTCTGTCCATTTTGCTGTTTTGATTTGCCAATGAGACCCTTGCGCATTGTATACAACGAAGCATAGTGTCCAAGGGAGAAACAAATGATATTCATCTAAAATCATGTTTGAATTCATATTGTAATCTTCAAACATACCCCACGGATTCATCGAAAAAAAGAAACACAAAGGCAAGGATTTGTTCGATCGCAAATGCACCAACCAGAATGGAGTTTTCCAATTCATGGCCAACGCGGGCGGTAGACACCACTGAATGACTGGAGCCCCTAAAAGTGGATACTGTACTGTTGATGGAAGAAATCCTGCATCACCTGGGATGTATAAAAACCCTGTAAATACTGGGATAAACTGCCTATCAGCTGGTGCAGCATTTCAGCTATCAACAGTAGCATCTGGTAGACTGACATGGCTGGCTTTCGTAAAAAAGGAACCTTTTGGAAGATGTGAATTTCCGGAAAAAAAAACATTGGGATTTGGAAGATGCGATCGTCATCTTAAGGCTACTGGAATGTATTAATCTACCAATTTTTCATATGGCAGGGGTAGCAGGGGTCGTCATATTAATATTACCAAGCCAAACAATACCCTATTCTAAGTGAAAATCCATTGGAAATCCCCCACAAGTACCATAGATTTGCATCAAGTTTGATCCCCTGGTCCCAAAAATGGGTAATCTAACTTGGATTTGCTTAAGATGCCTGGAACGAGTAAAACATATTCTCCAAAATGGTGGTTGAATGGTGATGAATCCCATGGTAGAAAGCACATGAAAGTAAAACATCACCTATGATCCCTGTATATATTTCATCCCATTTTTGCTGGTCACAGACTGCTGGACGTCAACCTTGGGAAATGGCCTTATTGCTGGGAAGGTACCAAGTCCATAGACATATTTTGCTCCCTCAGCTGCTTGTCCACGTCCAGGTTGCCAAAGGAAACGAGGAAGTGCAAGAAGTACGGCAAAAATGACGAACCATTTCCAGGAGAGACAACAAATGCAAAAGAGTCCTGACTCTGTTGTTCATGGTGATGGCACATTGAGATGGATTGAGATGTTATTCAGCCAATGGAGTATGCAAGAAAAGTTTGAACTCTTTTCTTCCTATTTCCCCAGCTTAAAGGTTGGCCGCCATTTGGCTGAGTAAAATCAAAAATTGCAATCTTGCACCTGACAAAGCGCACCTAAATTGTAGGGTTCTTAAGGGGGGGGTGTTCAAGGGGAGGGGGTAACTGGGGAACCTTAGAGAACATTAGGGAAGACTAGGGGACTGCAAGTGCGGCGTCGGGGCAAAAAATCCTACTCTTATAGTATTCCACCCATGCGGACCATGAATCATGGGGTAATTTATTTTCTCCCCGGAAAATGTCAGGACAAAAAAACAAAAAAACAACAAGGCATGGTGCACCATTGGAAGGCTGGTTGGTGCTCAACCCTCACCTAACTTGTTGCGATCCTTGGCCTTTTCAATTAGTGAGGAACATCATCATCCCAACAGCTCATGTAAGCTCATCACTATCAGCACAGCCCAGAATAGCATTTTTCTTTGTTCAATCCGACCCAATTCTCGTTTTCGCTTGAAAGCAGGAAAAAAAACAAGCACCCCAAAATTAAACATAATCATAAATGCACGTCCATTCGGACCACTTTGGATGAACAAGAAAAACAAACAAAAAATTCACATCCGCTGAAACCCTCTTCAAACCTTCCGCCCTGCCCTAATTTCGTTTGGTGATGGTCCTGGTAAAAATCCAATGAAGAACAATGCCGTCAAATGAAGTCGAGGAGTACACCTGGGGGAAAACGGGGATGAATTCACAGCATTGCTTGGTGGTACAGTTCTATCCAATGATTGGCAAATTTAAGCTTCAAATGTGAAAACATGGTGAAACCACTTCAAATTGAATTTCGTGAAACCAATGCCATGGGTCATTTTTTTCCATCACAGCAACTACAGTGACTGGGTCCTTCAACCATAGAACGATGGCCACCCACAATGATTCTAGTTAGTATAGTTGAACTACCCATGAGCCGAAAAAAAAAAAATCATCTCTCTCCCCAATGTTTAGGTCATATAAAGAATAGAATTTTGGATCTTTGATTTTTCACCTAGCCTTCGCCGAAATCAGCCTTTTCAGACTCACCAAGGTACTGTGGACAGCAACTGGAGTCATAAGTGGCATATGTTACCATGGCACCGATCCAGACCCAAGGCAACAAACAACCGTTGGAGAGGAACTCGGGAACTCGGGGGGGTTCCAAGTTCCACCACGACTGTGTGGTGGAACAGGGGTTGCTCCAAAACAAAACATCTGTGCTTTTTTTTGTTGTACCGGAGAGTTGGGTGGTGCTGGATGATGGGATGATGATGTTTTTTGTTGTTTTTTTTTGAGTTGGACAAGATGGTTTCGATCGTTGGGTGGTTGAACCAACCCAGTTGACAAAAATGCTCAAGTCAAATTGGATCATTTCCCCAAATAGGGATGAAAATAAACAAATATTTTTCTTCAAAATCAATTTCGAGTGCGGGTCATATAGGACATCAATTCAGACCCCTATAGTCACGAATTGCCTTGGTTTGCGAAAAACATCCATGAAAGCCAACCAGGCAAAGAAAATCCCCAAAGAATAACTTCGAGGAATGACGTGGGTGGTTTTTCTACAGCACCTGGGCATATGGACATTTACTGAACTTTTAACGATTCCAATGTGCCAAACCTCATAGATGTTGCGCACGTTGTTAAATCAAGGTTTGTAGTGTCAAAACTGCTCTTTGAGCATTGGAAAAGCTGCAGTTGACCACGAAACTCCAGAAAAAGCGAGTGACCCAGTGACCAGCAAGGAAGCTTTAGATTTGTCACATGAGCGATGATCAAAATCCTTCTGCCATTCCATTATATTGGTTGGTTAATGGCGGATCCTTATGTCATGGCTTATTACAATCCCTCTATACTCCCCATACAACTGGGTAGGGTTTCACCCACCAAAAAAAACGAAAAGCCCAACGATCACTGCTCAAATGTAAGTTTTTTCCACAACATCACAGCTTGTGGCTGGTCAACCTACACCCCCCCTAACGGAAACTAATGGTTAATCAGCCCTGATCATAACTAGTTGGTGAAATTCGATCATTTCCCCAGGTGTTGGGATGAAAATACATAGTCTTTCAAAAAACCACCTAAATAGATAAGGCCGGCTATTTCTGGGTGGAGGGGGTACCTTAGGGAGGGGTAGGTTGACCATCTCAGGGGCTGACTTTGTACACGGCACCACTCTTCCCCTGGTCGGACGTGGACGTTGGGTTTCGTTGGGGTGTCTCGAACCCCAGGGTCTCCGGGTTTTTGTAGGTGGATTTTTGTTAAAGCAAACAAAAAAACACACCGGGAGCAACAACAAAAATACCATTGAATGAACACATGCATACAAGTATACAATCTCTTTTTGAAGGTTGCGACACCGAAAATAGATGTGAACGAAAAAAAAAGATGTGAATCTGAAAGCAATGCCTTTTAAATCTCATAATGAAAATCATTGGAAACGGACACATCAACTGGTGACTCACCAAACTAAACCAACATCCCGCCCTGGGAAAAAAAAACACGGCATATTTCCACAAAGTGGGCCGGCCCCTACCAGTTATATAAGTAGGGCTACAACTGCCACTTCCAAGAGTGCTAACCCAGTTATCCATTTTTTTTTTTGGTGGGGGGGCCATTTATAAGGATTACTAACCTATTATATCATATCCATTTATAACGATATACCTTAAGGTCAAAATAGATGGCTTGCAGATACCAACAGGTAAAGCCTTGTAAAGGGTCCAACAATAAACCCAACATGTAGGGACGGTTAGCCATCTACTTTTCAACTACTGTAATAGGGATCCTTGCATTGGTTTATTATAATCCCTGTATAACTGGCTAGGCTTTCATCCCCTATATAACTGGATTATGAACTTATTAACTATATCCATTTATAACGATATACCTTAAGGTCAAAATAGATGGCACAAATACCAAAAGGTAGGTCAGGTAGGTTGGTAAAGGGTCCGTATACACCAAATTAAACCAATACGTAGACACCTGTGCCATCTACGTTTCAACTACTGTAATAGGGATCCTTGTATTGGTTTATTATCATCCCTATATACAAACGGGGGTAGTCTTGCATCCCCTATGTACCCTTAAACAACCAGTTTTTCATTGCTTCAACTACTGTAAAAGGGACCCATCTTGTAGATGCCTTTCTTCCACGACATCTCTGCAGAAATGATTTTAAAACCCCCAACCTCCGAGGCTGAACGTCTGCAGCTCAAGTCCAACACCAAACGGCTCTTCCCTGCAGAAGGGCAAGCCATGGGAAGGTTAGTAGATAGGTGGGTTAGTTATAACCCCAGCATAATAAATCCCATTTATAAGTAGGTGAAACAATCCATTGATACTTGGGCGTGGCAGTCCCAGGAAGTTAGTAAATGGATAGTAAATGGGCTATAAGTTATAACCCCAATATATCCCTTTTATAAGTATAGTTGAAACAAAAACCAATTGATCCTAAGCATTTGATCCTAACGTCCTTGCCGAGACATCCAAGTACAGCTTCAAGGTTTCAAGGCTTCAAACCGAGATCAGTTTGGGTATCTCCAAAATACCGACTGTTTGGAAAGGATATTCCAAACCATGAAACAGGTGATTTTTTTCAGGGCGTTCCAGGGGTATGTTCCAAGGGGATGTTGGAACTTTCTTAGGAATGGTGGGAAAAGGTGAATTTGAAGGGAACTTTTTTGGCAGGATGTGGTGTTTGTAGAAAAAAAAAACACCTAGGGATGCCTGGCTCACCCGAACCTGAGAATGGTATTTTTAGCTAAGAGACCCCAATCCCGCGTACCTTCTTGTAGAGGAATGTTCTCACGAGGACAAGTTTCAAAATTAAATAGAACTAAAATATACTTAATCATATATACTAATTATACTTGGTGGCTTTACCTATTTATACTTGGTGGCTCATGGCAGTTAGTAACTAAAGCTTGGTTATAACCAAAACTAACCTCATTATACTTACTAACTAGTTACCAACTACCATGATCCACCAAATATCTATACATGTTATCTCTATTCATGGACTTTGTCTAAAATTCATTACACTGTCATGTCAACTCACCTTTTGCCAGCCCTCTTTTCCTGCAGAAAACACCATGGCATTTGTGGTTATGTAGCACCTATACTTGACCAAAAAAGGGGTACGTACCAGAGGGGTCTCTTACCTATTTTTACCTCATGGTTGCTAAAGCCCTACAAATGGAGGATGTGGGCATCCAACTAGCCGTTTTAGGTGATCCGATTGCCACTGGTTACCATTGGTCCATGGGAGCCCATCCTCCACAAAATCCCATGGGTTTTTGTTCAACTGAACGGCACCAGCACCCTGTGCTGATCTATACCTGGTTTTTGTTGTTGCTGGTTGGCTATGACATTTATATGAATATATGTATACAAATACAAAGATAGACCCATGAGCCTTTGGGATATATAGATAAATGGATGTGGAAAATGAAGACGTGGAATTCAAGAAAATCAGGTCCATGGTGGGGGGGGGTAGTAAATATATATATATATCTTAAATACTAATACATATTTATATATTGTAAATCCAAAATATAAAGAATATGTATACTGTATTATATATATACATATATTACTAGTTGGTGGTTTCAACCCATCTGAAAATATTAGTTAAATTGGATCAGTTCCCTAGGGCTATTGAGGTTCTATTCGTGTTTTCAAAGCGTCCATCCATCCACCGGTTTACGGTTTCCATCCCCCTGCGAGTTCACACCCGCACCTACTAGGCTCACCAGCGCAGCGAGCCGCTCGTGATCCATCTGCCGGGTATTGGCTTAAGAAGAATGCACAAAGAAACCACTGGTTTGTTAGTTTGTTCGTTGGGTTGGTGAGTCTGCTAGCTGGGTTGGTGAGTCTGCTAGCTGGGTTGGATAGTTTGCTAGTTGGGTTGGTTAGTTTGTTAGTTGTGTTGGTGAGTCTGTTAGTTTTCCACCAAAATACAGTTGGATTGATTGGATTGGGTTATTAATAAGGGGTTGTCACTATTCAGAAGAGCTAAGTTGAACATAGACTCTGCCAGTGAATTCTTTAGCGTTTTTTGACACTGTTCAAGTGCTTCTATGCCAAACCATGACTGAATAAAAGTCATATCATCACCAACTTCCTAAACTTCTAAACACATCAATTATAATCATGATTCCATTCCCAGGATCCTTTCCATATCAACACCAAACATCTATACTAATCTATACTTATCATCCATTTCACCAACTTTCCCCCATGGTACCCGTAGTGGCCCATGGGTTCACCCATTCGTCACCCAAGCACCGAGCTGAACGCAGGTGGCCCAGCTTTTCGGGGCACCTTTCCATCATGGAAGACGAAGGAGGTCACGATCACATGACTTGCACCTCGGTACATCGCTCCGCGGAGTCGCGTTTCGAAACGACGGTTTCCAAGGGCTTGGTTTTCCCCGCGGTTTTGATAAAAAACACCAAGGGGAACTGAAAATCAAAGGATTCTAAGGGCTCGCCCCGAAAATCAAGAGATGTTAAGGCCAAATGCCCTGAAACGCCAACAAAAAATTGGCTGACTCAAGCCTTTTAGCAAGGTGAACAACCAAAAACTGTCCTGACATTGAAATGAAATACTACGAGTAGTAGTCAATAGGGATCCTGGAAATGTTGGATGATTACAATGACCTATATAAGTGGGTAGTATGTCATCCCCTATGTAAAACAACCAACAAGGGTGAACTGGTCACTGTTCAAGCTGGCAATTTCTGCAAAATGTGGGGATTGCCAAATCAAAGGTTGACCAACCCAACGTTTGGGGATCGAGTTTGTGTACACTTTGCTTGAATCACCTGGCCCTGATCTTCTTTTTGGTTTGGGGCTCTTTAGAAAAACCGGGGCCAAAAAAGTTAAAGCGTCTACAATTCTTTGATGAACAATTGATTTTTGGTGATTTAGGCGATCACTTTGTCATAATTTGGGGTGATCGATGATTTTGGTGATCTTTTCTTTTTGGAGCTCTGAAAACAGAAACAACAAAGAATGATGGGTCAAGAAAGCCCGAACATCTTTTGATCATTTTATTTGAATCTTTTTATTGACTTTGTTTGATCATCCTAAAGCAACTTGTTATAAGTCCCTTTTCTGAATCAAGTTTCGCTAAGACAATGTTGGCAAACCTTTGAAGAGGTGCGTTCAAAAAACACGCCAATCGAATCCTCTCTGCTTCCCCTTGGCATCAGAGTCACAAAAAAAACCTCCTACTTTCCATTGTACTGGCTGGATAATAGGGATCCTTATAATGGTTTATAATCCCAAAATAACTGAGTAGTATAATCCACTATATAATCCAACCAACCGGTTTTTTTCCATTGCTCATCAGTTTCCAAGCAGTTTCCTGGGTCTACCCTGCGGTAAACTAACATGGCAATGGAAATCCAACTTTTCCAAAGGGAAATACTCCCAGGAAGTTTTAGCGTAGCCATGCGTAGCCCCTAAAAATAGGGGCCTTCCCAAAAGGAAAGGATCGTCTTCCAACCATCATTTTTCAGACGCTTTCGCTGTTAAACTTCCGGGGTGTACATCTTCAAAATGGAGGGATTTTCCATCTTTGCTATGTTAGTTGATCCCGGAGTGTAACAACACTTTAGGTGCCCCAAACCAGCTTCAAGGTATTCCGCAGCATTCTCGGTGTTGATACCACCACCTACCTCGCAGGGTGAACAAAAGCATCATCCAATTGGATCATCATCCCCAACTGGGCAAACAAATGGATCAACGAAATGGTTTTCTCGATCAAACCTTAAAGTTTCTCACGTTGAACGGAAAGCCAAACGATTCCTTGACATACCCGCCTGAAAACTATCGAATTTCCCCTGAAAAATGGATGGGTAGTTCAGATGATTCATCTCCTTTTAACATGGTCCCTCAGGGGACATTCGTTCATTTTCAAGGGGGTAGTTTATAAACTTAATAGGATAAACACACACACAACTCCAGTGGCTTTTCAAAAACGTTACCCTTATGCTCCAATCCTTTCTGCCAGCAGTTTTGGAGTTCGCTTTGGGTACCTAAACACCTTCCAACAGAAACTTCGGAGATTTCGGGCTGCTCCGCCGAGACTTCTCGCCTGTAAACCTCCAGGATAAGCTTTCAAAGCCTCCATTGCCTGGGCATGGGCCGCGTCCAAACGATATGCACCTAAGTACTATTATATATATATATATATGGGTGTTTCCTTAAATGGTGGTACCCCCAAAACACCCCAACATGATCATTTGTAGTAGGAAAACCCATGGTTGTTGGGTACCAGCATTTTAGGAAACTCCCATATATGTATGTTTATTTACTGATACACTACCTGCCCCATAGGATCCATGAGACTGGTATATTTACCTACATGCACCATGAACATCAACCAAATATAGGTCAATGTACCATATACATGGATCCTATCGGTACCGTTGATGGTGAAGGAAATGTTATTGAGCACAATTTTTTGGATGTAAAACACATCTTCAACAAATGGTGTGACGAAACTATTGTACAAGTACCTGTGTTGTTGACTGGCGCATGATTGCTTCCAGCAGTAGTTGTTGGAAAATGCTGGGGTTGAACGTTCCGCCATGTGACTATTTTTGAAGGCTCAAAAATGAGACGGAGAAATCCCTGGAGAAGCAAGGAGTGCAATCCAACCCTAAATCCATCAATTGAGCCACGAAAAAGAACATTTTTAATGGCTTATTAGGGATCTTATAAAGGTAAGTATGGTACACTATAATCCCCACACAACTGGATAGTTTGTCATCCCATGTATACCCTAAACAACGTGTCACCAGGGTCCCTTTTTTAAATTGCTCAATTGTGCTTTTTTCCGGCTCGAACTTCTGCCCAAGGCCCCGCACTGTGCTGCGGTTTTCGGCCGAAGCGCCCAACATGATGGCATGGCCCCCACCTTCGGCGATGGAAGGGGAAGGAGATAATGATTACACCTTGTCAGCCATGGCCTTATCTGGGAATCTAGTTGGTGGTTGAACCAACCTCATTGAGAAAAAATATTATACTAGTCAAATTGGATCATTTCCGATCCCACACCGTATTGGTGCTCATAGGCCAAGTCTTGTTTCACTTGTCCTTGGACCGCAAAACCGTGAAAAATGAAGATTTTACACCCCCAAAATATGGGTGAAATAACCACTAAAAATGAAGATTATGGATTCCCATGGTAGGAATGCTTGTTTTTCGCAATGAAAAAATCTGCAGTTTCCTCACTTCCCACCATTGTGGGACTATGAAAATCAATGGTTGCATCAGATGATTCATTTTCCAGAAAGGATCCATGAGACTGGTATATTTGCCTCCATTTACCATAAGAATCAACTATTCATGTAGGTAAATATAGCAGCCCCATGGATCCTATGGGTTTTGATACCATGCGTGGCGTCCCCCTTGTTTGGGTCGACATTCATTCTTTTTCGGAGGGGGGAATCCGCCTATGGAGGTGGGAATGGACCGCCTGAAACGACCCGTTTCAACGCCGAAACGCCTAAGCCATCCTTGCGATAGAGCTCCGAAAAGAAACTCGATGGCCTCAAGGATGGTTGGTTGCTGTTAGCTTTTTGCTGGGCGGACTTTGGGGTGGAAGATTTCCAAGGTGAAGTGAAGCTTTCCTGTTGAAATCGAGTCAACATATGGAACAAAACACAAAAAAAGGTAAACAATCAGTACCTATCATCATCATCATCATCATCATCATCATCATCATCATCATCATCATCATCATCATCATCATCATCATCATCATCATCGTGTATTTCTGTTCGACCATTGGGAACTTGTGAAACAATCAATGAATCGATGCAACAGAAACCCGCGAGAAAAACGAACACCCAACCGGGGCGGCCGTTCGGTTCAACCCCGGAAGCCACTGGGGTGTCCGTTGGAGGTTAGGATCAAATGTTAGTCAAATGGGTTATTTCAACTACTCATAAATGGGATACCCTGGGGTTATTTCACCAATTTCCGGATTCCATTGACATCCTAACATATCCACTACCGTCCCTCGAACGGGACATCCAAGCCTTTCCCAACGGTCGATTTGGACCAACCGAGTCACTGAGAAGCTTCGAAGTTGGTAACCAAGGCATCAGAATCTTCTTTCAAAGTTCCACCCACAATTTGTTTTACCTGGCGAGATCTCATTCAAAAGAATCCTTGGTGGTTCCTGTTTTTTGGTGGTTGATGCATGGTAAGAGAGGTATGAAAAACAGTCATGTGACTTGGTAGTCGGTCATGCACCTTTTGTGATCTGTTTCGGTGCAGGGATGGTACCCTCTGGTAAACTAACGTAGCAATGGAATATCACAATGTTCGATAGGAAATACATCTTCAAAGGGTCAATTTTCCATTGCTATGTTAGTTTACCGGAGTGTATCTTTTTTTTGTAAACACATGCAGCGTTTGCCAAGATCTCACTGAATCTACCCTCCCTAAAACTAACATAGCCCTGAAAATTCATGGTTGGAAGTTGAAAAATTACATTTTCCTTTTGGGTCCCGGCCTATCTTCGCACCATGATTCTCAATTTGCAAGTGGCACACATTCCTCTTTTTGGATGTTGACTTTTGGATGCTCCTCCCAAAACAAAAATCCTCGGTGTTTCCCACCCCAAAAAGCCCACGTATCTAACCGCCTGTCCCTGGTGGATATCAATGCAAGGTCGAAATTTCATCCCCAGTGGCAAAACGCAATGCCAACCTCGATTGGACAAAGAACTTGGAGAAGGGGAGGGGAACCTTCCTGCAATTTATTCAGGGCCCATTTTTGCCCCCAAGGTCCCTACATGTTTAGAGGTTTTTTTATGGTAAATGACCTGGTTTTGAGGTGGCCAAAACTTTTAATTTTTCATGGATTTTGGGGGCTCATGGTATATATACCTAGAACCCAACTGACCTCTTTTTTTGGGGGGATGTTGACCTTCCACTTTGTGGGTCAAGTCTTCCAAAATATGGGTCACCCAAACACTTATGACATGGATGTCGTCAACACAATTCAAGAATAACTCCCAGAATGGTGACTTGTATACACCCCCGAAAACTAACAGCTGGAGGGCCCCAAAATGATGGGCCTTGGAAAAGGTAACTCCCGGATAAACATGGCAATTCTTGGTATCTATGTCGGATTTCTGGAGTGTAAACCATAATTAGTACACAGCAACAACAACAACAACAACAACAACAACAACAACAACAACAACAACAACAACAACAACAACAACAACCCAGTTCCAAGAAACTTGAGCAGTGTCTCAACAAAAAAACGCAAGGGATGTTTTTTTCTCGTTTCACTTGAAGGGAAAGAAGTACATCCATGGACCTTTGTCCCAGATACCAAACTCTATGGTATGTTCTAGTATATTCACCTACATGATGGATACTGTTTATGGAAACTGTATATACCCTGAGCCCACCAAAACCATGAAACATAAAGGTTTGGGCCACCTAAAAACCAGGTTATTTACCATAAAAACCTCCAAACATGTAGGTTTTGGGGGCTCATTGAAGGTAAATATACCATACATTGCGTGTTTGCGCATGGATTTTTACTCCAGCTCAACTCTCCGAATGCATCTCTCACACTGAGCAGCGGACTCCTTTGGAGGACGGATCTCTTGAGAAAAAAAAATCAGCTGGAGCCCAAAATGTGCATCTGTTCCGCATAAAAAAGATGTTTTTTTTTTGCGTGTCCAGATTCCTGTCCTGTTCCACTTGCCATGAATTTTAGAAGCAACCTTTCCAGAATCAGATTTTGAAAGGATTATGAATCAAATATAATCAGATTTGAATATCACAATGTACTTGAATATCACAATGTACTTGGATATTAGTAGTATTGACAGTATTGATAATATTAATTCGAGCAGCACCCTTTTCATCTGGACACATCCTGGTGAATTTGATATCCAACGTTTCACTAAGCTTCAATGAAGTTGGCCGATTTCCCTGACCCCAGTGCTCCAAACACCCTCTTAGAAGGTGTTAAGTGTTAAACGGTACCCGTTTAACCCACAACCCAAAACTACTGGCAGAAGGGATTGGAGCACAAGTATAAGGGTGAAATGACTCCCACAGGATTTCCCAAATCATCTTCACCAAAATTGGGGGAGAGCCCAGCTCTCAGATCTCCAATTGCGTGGAGTGGTCAGACCACTTTTCAAAAAATCAAACATAGGCCTTCCCAAATGGGAAAGTAGTCTGCTAACCACCCTTTTCGGGGCCTAAGTTAGTTTCAAGGAGTGTATTTGTATGCAAAAGTTTTCAAATTATTTCAATCAAATATATTTACAGTATATAAATAGGTTTTCGAACTGTTCAGATGGTTCTTAAAAGAGTGGCCGAGAGGTAGCTTTGTACTAAGGAAGGGTACTTGGAGGATCATCCCAATTAGTAAGCAGTTAGTAACCCCCCATTTACCAACCATTTAGCCTATTTGGAAGGGGAATAACCCCAGTTAGGGGACTTACTAACCATGGTTATATATTAACCACTTACTAAATGGGCTGATCCTCCAAGTATGGTAGATGTCATCTATCGAATGCAAAGGAAATCCCCATATACCCTCCATGGGAATGGTAGATTTACCCCACATGTATATAGGTAAATATACCAGTCCCATGGATGCTATGGGGAATGTTGAGAATGACTTTTTTCTATAACCTGCTACTATCTTTTTTTTCCGGGTTGGTCTGTTCTACACTTCTAAATTCGTAAGTTGAAAGAGAATCTTAGCATGACCCCATAGGATCCATGAAATTGTATATTGATCATAAGGGAATGTGGTTAACAATCCCTTAAGAAATAGTAACCATTACTTAACTTACAGGTTTTTTTCGTTAACTTACAGCTTTTACCCTTGCCATCTTGGGGTTTCCCCAGGACACCGGGGGTCCCCCCCTCCGTACCTGTCCAAAGCGCTCCATCAGCACTGTAGCATCGAAGGTGTCTCGCTCGTTTGTCCGCTCCTCGAAGCGAGATCGCGCATACCTCGGTTTGAGGCAAAGGCCGCAGTCCCAAAGGCCGAAGGGATTCCGCAGTGGTTGGATCCAACAACGGCGGGGCCACCATTTTTGGAACACTTCCCCTATGTTGACGGTTGAACCAACCCAGTTTGAGAAATATGCGCAAGTCAAATTGGATCATTTCCCCAAATAGGGGATGAAAATAAAAAAAAATTGAAACCGTCACCTATAGTTTCCTTTACTGTACTAAACCACATTTCATAAGTGAGGGAACCGGCGGTTTGGTGGTGAAATAATTTTGGCAAAAGAAGACACTCCCTTATCCCTTTTGCCAGTAGTTTTGGAGTGGGTTAAATACCGTTTAACACCTTCTAACAGGGTGTTTGGAGCACTAGGGATTATATTATGGGAATTTGGAAAGGACACCTTTTCATGTATCTTAACAATGCCACTATTTTCCAACGAATGTGTGCGACCCACACCGCGTTGGATGCCACTTCTGTCCAAAAAAGAGGCTGGCCTTAACCGAGCTTATATAACCATTACGGTCGCCTCTCAACTTTTTCTTTTGGTCATTCCAAGGATGGAACGTGTTGTCATGCCTGAAAGCATCTAATTTGTCAGGAGCCCCCCTAACGCTTATTATAAGTAGGGTTAGAACTCCACTTTTAGGGGTGAAATAACCCCAGTTACCTATTTATAATGCCATTTATAGTGGTTGTAAATGGTTATAAGTTATAACCCATTTTACGACTATATAGTAGGGGCCCACCTTGTACATTATAAACTGGTAAACTTTGGGGGGTTATTTGTCACTTGATGAGTTTGAGGATTTGAACACAAAAAACCCAGCTGGAAGTTGGGAGTTTGTTTACACCCATGAAAACGAAGGTCCCTGGAACCTGAAAAAATGGTGACAAACAAACGGGAGACTAAAAAAAAAACCAAGACATCCAGTCATACCTCCTGAGGTTTGGTGTTTTAATGTGTTTGGATGGTATGTTTTGGGGGTCCAAATACCTTCTCAGGAGGTGTTGGATGTCTAAGGATACTTTCCTTTTGGGAGTTTGTCTATTTTCAGGGGCTTTGGCTGTTGTAGGGAGGTAGTTGAGGTAGTTGGTGGTTTCAACCTTCAAAGAAACCATGGATCCTGAAAAAACAAAACGACTTGGAAAAGGGGAGGACACCTTCTATACCAACCACCGATTTTTGAGGAACCCAGCCGTAAGTTTCCGTGTTTTTTTTTTGGGTTGGTGGTTTCAACCCTCAACAAACTGGAGTCTCGTTTGGCTTTTAGGATAAGTTCTACGGATTTCATTTCGGGGTGATTTTCAGGTTTCCTTTTAAGTTTCAGGGGTGTAATGGGGTGTATACTTATCTCCCAGGGGTGAAATTGACATATCTGTGATAAGACCACTTGAGCCATTCGAAAAAAACGTCTATCCAATGCCATGACATCCCGGTTGCTTCAGGACAGCTTTGTATGGTATATCTACCTACATTTACCATAAAAATCAACCAAATGTAGGTAAATCTACCATACATGAATGGTATGGGATATAACCAAAATGAATATTGTAATCACGAAAACACCATTCAGGGTTTGTGATCAATGTCTTTCTGAAACATCACTTAACATGTACTATGTTGTAACAAAAACACCTTAGCTCCTTTCCAGGGTGATGTAAGAGCAACCATACAACAAACACAGAAGAAACATCCGTTTCTTGGTGCCAACAAAACAGTTAAAACATAACAAGCTCCAAACTTTCCTGCCTCATCCCCATCCAATTTGAATCTTTCAACCCCCTTAGGGATACGTACATAATTCAAATTAGGACATACCATCCCCATGGATCCCTTCCACATCAGCCCTTTCTCAGCCAGCGCTAAGCAAGCAAAGTGACTTGGTATTCATCAAAGTGGCATGTAACTTCACCTTTTTTTTCGGCCATGGGCCCCCAAAACCGACATTTTTAGAGGCTCTATGATAAATACCTTGGTTTTTAGCTGGCCCAAACCTTTGTATTGCTTTGCTTTTCCATGGTTGGAAGGGGCTCATTCAGCAGGTGATGGATGTTTTTCAGGTGGTGAAGGATCCTAAGGTTTCATGCTTCCTACAGCTACCATGTATTTCCGATGTTTAACATCGCGGGATAAACCCCGCCCAACGGTTAACCAACAAAAACCACGCACCACTTCATTGGTGTACAAACATGTATTCACAAACACTGGGTCATTCATACAGTTGATGGAAGACATCCTGCACGACCTTGCAAATCATTTTACCGTACAAAAAATCACCTTTTCACCAAATACAAGATACTGAAATCCACCAGTAACAGGGGATTCAATCCCTAGGACCCTAAAATACCCAAGGTTTTTGAATACTCAAGCTGTCCGACATGGCCAGCTCTCGCGTTTTGTGGATGTTGCTAATGTGATAGTTTCGTGGGTTCACCTTGCCACATAACTTTTGAAGGATTTTCTCCCCCTATAAAAAGTCAACATTTTTTTAAACTCGTGTGTCACCTTTCCCGGGGTACGAATATGGTTCTTTCAGATGAGCAAATGAACAAAAAAACAATTGCAAACAAAATTTGAGTCTATTGGTTTTGGTTGCTCATTTCCACCCCTTTGGGCTTCATCATAAAATCTCCTTGACCCTTATCTTCTCACCCTTAACCCAACCCCCGTGCCCCCCAAAAACCCACGAGTTTAAACCTACCTCTGCATGTTGACCGTCTGAGGATAACAATCTCTGAGACATTAAACTTTGCCCTGAGACCAAGTTTCTCGCCTCAAAAAGTTGGGAGATTTTGGGACTTTTTTGTTGGCCCTTCCAGTGGAGTTGAATTTGATTGTCGATGGGTTTTTTGGATCCGGAGGATCCCCCCCAGACCCTTTTTGGGGACTTTTCGAAACAAAAAACAGCTCGGAGAGCCCTTTTCCGGTCACATTTTGATAGATGCGGATCCATGTATTCTTGAATATTCACCTACATGGATGGCGTATATCTATATGGGGGTTGTGCTAAATAAAAGTTCCCAGGAACCCCCCTTTCGCAAATCTTTCGCGAATCTTTCGCCTCCTTTCGCGGTCCCATAAGGGTTGCATTTTCCAAAATCAAGAATTCGTATCAGGAATCAAATATATGGAATGAAACAAACTCGAATACAAACTATACAATAAATCGGTTGTTGTTTGCACGAATGAATGGAAGCAACCAAAATGTCATTCTGATATGTTGCTTCTTTTCCCTTGGACCAATATCAGGCATGGCTAAATGCAGCCCATTTTGGGCAGGACATGGCTCGGTCTTTCGCGGATCTTCCGCAAACCTTTCGCCAACGTGTACATTTCTCGAAAGGTACCTTTCGCGCAGGCATCTCAAATCTATGCCTGTGGACCTCGATTATATAAAACCTTTCATGGGTTTCTGCACGACTCTCATATGGTAAATGTAGGTAAACATATTCCCATACAATGGAGCATTTGAGGGGGTTGGAAGGCCAAAGATGGCTGGGATTTGCCGAGATTCTGTAGGTGTTTGTTTTTTTCGGTTGTGGAAAAAACCGGTTAAAGCTCAGGTCGGTATACCCCCTGCAAAACACACATATGTCACATATGTCTTAGGGCCGAAATCGCAGTTTCTTTTGAAGATTTGATGTAAACTTCAACTTGGAAGAGAATGTTTGTTGAAAGTGAGATGGGTAGTTCAGAGATGGATTAATTCCAAGAAATCTCCAACAGGACCCACTGAACGGACCCCTAAATCTGAGTATCTAATAGCACTAGCAACTTACCTAGGGGTCCGTCGGTAAGGTCCCATTCATTGTTTGACGGATTAATTCACACCTGTGAAGAATCGTCCTGATGATTGATGTAAATTACATTTAATTAGTATATAATTAGTATATATGTATAAATGAGGAACTGGGTAGGTACAATAAGCATCTGCATAAAGTCAATACTGACTATGCTGGTATCATGACTGCTCACTTCCGTGGGTGACAGTGACAGCAGCACCGGCACTAGCATCACTGGCAACAGCAGCCGCAACAACAACAACAACAACAACAACAACAACACCAACA
>DF239179.1:79240-124432 GCA_000507305.1 Breviolum minutum Mf 1.05b.01 | reverse complement strand
AACAACAACAACACCACCAACAACAACAACAACAACAACAACAACAACAACAACAACAACCACACCAACCACAACAACAAAAAATAAGAAGAACAAGAACAAAAACAACAAGAACAATAACACAAAAAAACAAAAACAACAAACACAAGAACCACCACCAACACCACGACTGCAACTGCAACTGCAACAACTACAACTCCAACGGCAGCAACGACGAGGGGTGGCTCATGTGTCAGGTATACCATAAACCCAGGTGGATTTGTTTGTTTCCCAATCATCTGTTTCGAGCCTGAAAGAGCTCAAACATGTTGTCCGCCAACGCATTCAGTCCTTGGATGAATGATGACTCGATGACATCGACTCTAAATGGCGGGATACGAAAAAGGTAGGCCTTCCAAGGATCCAAGGATTCTTAGGGCTCTGCATAGGTTTTTGTTTGTTTTTGGGAACCTGTGAAAACATTTTCCTGCTGACATTCTTGGATGTCCCGTTGGAAGTTAGGATCAATGGTTGGGCAAATGGGTTATTTTCACCTACTTATAACCAGGTTGCATTGGGGGGTAAAACCCCACTGATCCGATCACCATTGATCCGATCGCGCTTCCAAACCACGGGGACCTCCGGAGGGCGAACAGTTGGTTTTTTGGGGCGAACCAAGGGGCCGAAGATTTCCCCCCAAAAAAAATTCTGCAAGATCAATCTCTTCGGGTAGCTGGGTGATTTCAGGGGGTCACGTTTCCCATCTCAGGATTTTGCGGTTTCTTCATGTTTGTTCGCTCTTTTCGGGATGCGTTGCTGCCAGTTCGAGATGATAGAATATTCATCACTGAGACCACACAAAGGCCCATGGAAGCCGATTCAAACATGCTGTATTACAGCTTGCAGCTTGCTATCAAAGGCACGCTGCCCATCCTCCCTCAAAGACTCAGGGATGGTGATGCTTTCCAAAGAAATGCATCCAAGAAAGGCAGAGGCCCCAACTGCCGTCACTGACCCGGGGATCGTGATGCTAGCCAAAGACTCGCAACCTTCAAAGGCAGAGCCCCCAATGAACGTCACAGACTCAGGAATAGTGATGCTTGCCAAAGACTTGCAACCTGCAAAGGCACCTCCCCTAATGTCCGTCACTGACTGAGGGATAATGATGCTTGCCAAAGAACTGCAGTTTCGAAAGGCAGCTTCCCTAATGGACGTCACAGACTCCGGGATCGTGATGCTAGCCAAAGACTCGCAACCTTCAAAGGCAGAGGCCCCAATGGACGTCACAGACTCAGGAATAGTGATGCTTGCCAAAGACTTGCAACCTGCAAAGGCACCTCCCCTAATGTCCGTCACTGACTGAGGGATAATGATGCTTGCCAAAGAACTGCAGTTTCGAAAGGCAGCTTCCCCAATGGACGTCACAGACTCCGGGATCGTGATGCTAGCCAAAGACTCGCAACCTTCAAAGGCAGAGGCCCCAATGGACGTCACAGACTCAGGAATAGTGATGCTTGCCAAAGACTTGCAACCTGCAAAGGCACCTCCCCTAATGTCCGTCACTGACTGAGGGATAATGATGCTTGCCAAAGAACTGCAGTTTCGAAAGGCAGCTTCCCCAATGGACGTCACAGACTCCGGGATCGTGATGCTAGCCAAAGACTCGCAACCTTCAAAGGCAGAGGCCCCAATGGACGTCACAGACTCAGGAATAGTGATGCTTGCCAAAGACTTGCAACCTGCAAAGGCACCTCCCCTAATGTCCGTCACTGACTGAGGGATAATGATGCTTGCCAAAGAACTGCAGTTTCGAAAGGCAGCTTCCCCAATGGACGTCACAGACTCCGGGATCGTGATGCTAGCCAAAGACTCGCAACCTTCAAAGGCAGAGGACCCAATGGACGTCACAGACTCAGGAATAGTGATGCTAGCCAATGACTCGCAACCTTGAAAGGCACCTATCCTAATGTCGGTCACTGACTGAGGGATACTGATGCTTGCCAAAGACTTGCAATCTGCAAAGGCAAAGTCTCCAATGGCGGTCACAGAGTCAGGGATTGCCACTGTGAGCACCTGATTGAACGACTCGAAGGCTGCAGTAGGAATTTCCGCGAGAGAGGATGGGATGTTGATTTGGAGGAGTCCCTCTTCATGGATTGCCTCTTTTGCTGCGGCTTCAACTTCGTTTCTAGAATAAATGACAGTTACTTCAGATTCGGCATGCAACAGCCCCGCAGACTCCAGTGTCTGATCGTCATCTACTAACAATCCGTCGGCCAGAACCTTTACTTTGAGGATTTGATGCTCAATCGGGTCTTCACAATGCTTCTTTTCATGAAGCATTGTCTTCAATTCTTGAATGGTGGTGGTCGGCATGACTTCAACGGCGAGGACACCACCTTCTAAGGTCTTCACTTTCAGTTCGCATGGCATGACGGCCATGGTGGCGAGAAAATCTTCGACACGAAATCGTGGAAGGTTGAGGTGCGTCTACAAAAATGCGAGGTCCCTTTTAAGGTCCGTTGCTTCGGTGTCCCTACGAAATGCACCAAAAAAAACGGCTCCAGCCCGAAAGAAAAGCAACTAATGCCTTTCACCCCCGCAAAAAAAATGACCTGGAACTTGCACTGTAGAGATTTCTTCCGATAGGCGTGACTATCAGCTTATTGAATCTTCTTCAACTTGCATTTCCTTCAAGTGGCCAGTGAAAAAAATCCCGTGCTAAGCTACCTCCCCGAACAAATCATGTCAAGATGTCCTGCCCAGTGAGCTACTGTCCATGAGAAACATCTACAACTCCAATCGTTTTTTCCTAAGGAAAATCCATCAAATCTTTGCTGCTTGTCTTTTGAAAAATATGCGCAACACAAAATTGATCATGTCCCCGGGTCCAGGGTAAATAAAAATCCAAAAACCTTTGAAACCACTACCTAGTCAGTACCCATTGATGCGATATAGTTGGTGGGTCTGTTGGCGGGTCCTTAGCCACCAATTAAAGAAAACACACTCCTTAAAACTGACGAAAGCTACGAAAGCCAAGTTGCACCCCCCCAAATTGGAAACTCATCTGAACCAACCCCAATCTTTCAGTTGCTTAACTGTCAGTTTCAGAGTTTCGAGCAGTCAAATTGATTGAAATTGGACACCTTTCCCAAGTAAATGGGGAGAACACAAAATGATAGTGACAATACCCATACCATCCATCTATGGTATATTTACCTACATTTGGTTGATTTTTATGGGTAAATGTAGAAATCATTTTTTGCCATACATGGATAGTATTATGGTTCGGGAATTGATCAATACCCCCAGCTCCGTAAACCCCTTTCCAGGAAGGCACCAGCTAACGGACCTCTTGAAAGCATTGTGCCATGTATTATTTAGGTACCAACAATTGAATGACTTTTATGCATACACCTTGGGTGTGGCCCCTTCCCCGTAACATTGACCACCATTATTATTTTTTTTGTAGCAAAAACCCTATAAACAATAAACCTTTATTTTGCCACTGCTACTGGGAGGGGGCCACACTCAACATACACCACTGCCTAGTACACTAAACAACCATTTTTTAAATGGATGTTTGATGGAACAACCATCTTTTTATGTAAAGGTTTGGTTCATCATCCAATTCAAACAACCATAAAAAACGGGTTGTTTGGAGTTCCAGGTGTCAAAAAAAAGGCGCAGTGATTCGTTAGCTGCTTCCCTTCAAGGAACGATTCTGCAGCGCACTGGAGCGATCCGTGGTGTAGACCACACCCACCTGAGAGTCTGAAAAACCAACATCTTTGTTTCTACCTCAATAGCTGTTCTTGGTTCCCTTAATAGGTGGTATCGGTGATATATAATCATCCAATAGGCAATATATAAGTGGTATATATAATTGNACCAATAGGATCCATGGGATTGGCTTATTCACCTACATGTACCATACAAAATGAACCAAATGTGGGTAAATATACCATACATGGATCCCGGGAAGTCCAAACCCCAAACTTTGCCCCTGGTAGTGGGGAATCCTTTACATGGATCATCCTAAAGACCATTCTTTGTTTGGTCATGGACTTCCAGGGTGGATGGTATGGGCTCTGGTGGCTGTTGTCTTTTTTTTCTGTATGTTCGTTGACCAACCAACTAAGCAAGCAACAAAGAAACAAAGAAGCACAGAATAAAAAGAAACAAAGCAAAGCAAGTCAAAACGCAACAAAACAAAGCAAACAACCACAACAACAAAAAGAAACAAAACAATACCCTCCCACAAAAGGGGTACGGTATACTACAATTTATGTTATGGTGGAAGGTCATTTTCCATAAACCATCCCATAGAATTGGTGATATCTTCGTTTGCGACTACTACTACTACTACTACTTCTACTACTACTACTACTACTACTACTACTACTACCACTACCACTACCACTACCACTACCACTACCACTACGACTACGACTACGACTACGACTACGACTACTACTACTACTACTACTACTACTACTACTACTACTACTACTACTATCCAATGCGATCCTAAGGTCGATCCGTCCGATTCGTCCGCAACTGCCAAGCTCCGAACGCTCGTGGGATCATCCGTCATGATGTGCAACCCCTTCCGGGATTTCGTCATGCGCAATCAAACAGTTGCAGTTGATATGGTAAATGTATAATACATTTATATATATATACATATACTGTAATGTCAATGTATATATATACACACTGAATTTATAAGTATATTAAGTATATATTTGAACACATATTAAAAGCGTATATGTGTTTTTTACATTTTGTTTCTTGTGCAAGATGTTTGTTCTTCTATCAATATAAAATAAACAATATATATATATAATATCATATAATTCTATGTCAATGTACCATTGCAAACACGAAAGCTTCCCAGGTTCAAGCGTATTTTAACGCGACGCCAAAACACGACTCTCAAATGCTGTGATGAAGATTCGTCACAGGGGAAGATCAGTCGAAGGTACAAAACCCTTTCGAATGATTCTACACTTGGAGGATCATCCCAGGATGAAGTAAGTGGTTTGTTTGCCATGTTTACTTTTTGTCCCAAGGATCGGGTTGTGGGACGCCTTCCAAATGGCAAAATGTACCAAAATATATCATCTGAACCAACCATTGATTTTCAGGGGCAAACTCGCTGTTGGTTTTAATTTTAGGGAGGGTATGATGTGGAAGTTGGCCGGGTCCAAAAACCCTGCAGTTCTTCTGAAGTCTGGTATGAAAAGAGTTCATCTTGGTAACGATTGGGAGTATCCCAGTCCTACCATGGCTGAATGGAAGATCTATCAAGAACCTTCAAACACCAGCAAAAAACATCAGATGTTCATACTTAACTGGCATCCTTGGTCTCTAAAGCACTCAGGTGGTATAGTAGTACAGTAGCAGTGAAAAAACCTGTCCCATCAAATTGTCCATAAGATCCATGTATATTTACTGACCTACCTACATTTGGTTGATTTTTATGGTAACTGTATGTCAAATGCCATTGACGGATCCAATGAAGATTGCACTGGTTGTTCAAGAACAAATTTCACAATCCAGGAGTTTATTATACAGGGGTCATTGTATAGCCAAACAATGCACAATCGTAAGGAAAATTTCTCAAATTTGCCATAGATTTGCATTGTTCGATCCCATTTCGATCCCCCCAGAATTGGGCAATCTACTGATCCCTGAAGTCGTGTTTGGAACAAGTATCGTTGAGGTATATTCATGGTATGTTCATGGTATTTCTGATATCTGAATTAATTCTCTCGCCATCTAACCTTTTTTTGGTTTGGTTGTGGTTGGCCATTGGCAACAAAAGATGTGCAACAAAAACACAGCGGTCTAACACCTCTCATGGCAATATCTACAGTTGGTGATTGAATCAGCCCTTTGAAGAGATATGCACAAATCATATTTTTCGAGTCATTTCCCCGGCTCCAAAACATACACCTCCGAAAACTCACATTTTGACTTAAAAGAAGATGGTTTGGGTCGATGATTTTTCCTTTTCCTAAGTGGGCATTTTCAGGTTCGAAATGTTCGTTTTCAGGGGTGTATTTCCTTTATTTGAATAAAGACACCTCAATGGAAAAGGGACCCTTTGAAGATGTATTTCCTATTCAAAATGGTGATGTTCCACTGCCATGTTAGTTTACCAGAGGGTAGTTCCTTTCGTTGAAACTCAACCCGCACCAAAATTTTCCATCACCTCCAACTTCCAACGTTCCAACCCCTTTCGTTTTTTTGTGTGAAAAACAAACCCCCCGCGCCTTCATATGAGCTGATACAGCTCGCGTATAATCAGAGGTGACCGACAAACCTGGTCATGGGACCATCCCAGGACGGACGTAAGCGGGTAGTAATCACCATCTATTTATTATTTATATGCCAACAAAAAGGCCATTTGGAAGGGGAACTGGGAACAACCCTACTGAAAGGGGACTTATTAACCATGGACCATGTAATTGACCAATTTACTAATTGGGATGATCCTCCAAGTAAGTCAGGGGAAAATCTCCGGCAACATGGTTGAGAACTCCCAGGAACGCTCACATATCCCATCAATTATATATTCAAAAGATCCTTTATAGGGGTTAGTTCCCAGGAGGGTACCCAACGATCTAGAGGGTGTTTTTGCAATCAAATGATTCGTCCAACAATCACCGTAACCGTCTCATAAGAAATGAGAAATGAATTCCATGGATGATGGATCATTCAAGATCTTTTGCCAAAATACTCCAATAGATCTTTTCATACCTGCCCGCCCTTGGGCCCAAGTCGTTAAATTCCTATAAATGCATTGACCAATATTGACCATTCTTACTCTGAGCTTCTCTTGCAAATGCACACAATCAAAAAAAATCCAACAGGACTCACTGAATGGACCCCTAAACTACTTGGTGGTTTCAACCCCTTTGAAAAATATTAGTCAAAATGGGAATCTTCCCCAAATAGGAGTGAAAATAAAATATATTTGAAACCACCAACCAGTAAACCTGCGTATCTAATAGCTCAACCCTTCCCAAAATGGCAGCCAGTTATATTGCAAGTCAGGAGGAGGCTTAAGAAAAGAGATTTTCGGGGCACCAACATCTGGTGGCTGTTGGGGAACTAACCTACAAGGTACTGATGGAAGAAATCCTGCACCACCTGGGATGCAATTGCAATTGGATGAACTACCAACCGCAATTAGTGAATCCCGGATTTCTGAACCATCAACAGTAGGTGCAACTCACTTCCTGTTCTTAAAAGATGACTCCAAATACATCAACGACTCTATGACTCTATCGTTTCCTCAAACATGCTGGCTTCACGGGCCGACAAATCCTTCAGAGCCTCCGGCACCAAGTAAGGAAACGAGCTGGGAAACTGTAGGGCAAAAAAACAGGGTGTTAAATCCATATAAAAATTGTAATTTTAAGTGATTTTTAAAGGATTTTATAGTGATTCTTTGGGGTCTTTGTAGGGGATACCACCTTGAAAAATTAACATTTTGAACCCAAAGTCATGGAGGTTTGGAAGCTGATTCTAGTTGGTGGTTGAACCAACCCATTTGAAAAATATTATTCAAATTGGGAATCTTCCCCAAGTAGGGGTGAACATAAAAAAAAATGAAACCACCACCTAGGTGATTTGTCCAGATTTCAATTGAAGGTTACTTTTTAGGTTCCAGTAGTTCATTTTGAGAGGTGTATTTGTGAGGATAGGACAAGTTACTGCAACTGCGGGAGATGTTCTTCTTGCTTTTGGGCTTCAACTTGAATCTGACATACACCATGCACATGCTGCATATCTATAGTTGGTGGCTTCAACACGTTTAAAAGATGCTTCAATTGAATCATTTACCCAAGTATGGGTGAAACACGAATATGTTGAAGCCACCACCTATATATATATATATGTATGTAAATACATAAATATATATAATATCTGTCTTCCTTTCAATTTCATGTCTACCTGACACCTGCATATTTTTCCCAGTACGGCTGTTCAGCATCAACTTGAGAAAAAACATAGACTCCCAGTTGAATTGTTGTTAACCTTAATGTAACAATCCGCCTACAAGCGAACCCGACATCAAATTATATTGTCCCACATGATGCAGGCTGAAAATTTGTCCAAATCCTTGAGTTTTGACCCTGCCACTACAGCTATAGAGACTTGGATCCAATTCAGCGAATCTTCGTAGTAGCATCTACCAGGTCAGCCCTGGATCCAGTTATAAATGGGGTGACATGGGGGCCCCTATAAATGGCCGAAAATAGATGGGTAGGTGAGGTTTTAACCCTACTTTCTCTTTTTGGGTTTCAGATGTTTCAGGCTTTACAAACCACCCCCAACCAAAAGAACTCATCCAGCCTTTCCCCTTCCCCTTTGACGGCTTTGAAACCTCTTTCATCTCTTCCACTTGCGCATGTGAGTGCAGCTTCAACATGCACAAGGTGAAATGCATGCGCCTCAGTGATTCATTTATACCTAAGACTCCAGAACTCTGTGTTAGGATTGATGGTCTGAACCCCATCCCCAGAATAGTAGGGGAAATCCCTCTCTTAGGACATACCAGGATCCCTTATAGGGATATATTTCTTAATTTCTGAGTCGTGTTTTTTCTACAAACTTCCAGCTGTCGAACTTTGGTCGATTGTATCTATACTTTCGGGTCCATCCATGGGGCCCTGGTATATTTACCTACCTGAAAATCATAAAAATCAACGACGCATGTAAATTAAACAAAACATGGATCCTATGGGCATGGGGTACCCAACAAATTTTTAAGATGCAAAACTCAAATGGAGCTACCACATGATTTTTGAAATGGTATAGTGTGTTCATCTAAAATGACAATACATATCAATAAATATGCTCTGAACATTTAAAACGCATGGTGGAATAATCTGAACGTTTTCTGTTAAATGGTTCCAACTGTAACTGGGAAAAGTGTAGCGATTTTCATCTTATCCAAGGTGAATTGAAAGAATTCACCCAACCAGCTTCAATGACTTCACCAAAAAGGGAACCTCACTGTTCACCCCCAAAAAAAACATCACTTTTTTCAACACCCCCCAACCCCCAAAAAAGGGGGTAAAAGACCTTTAACCTGGATCCTTTTCGGAAAGATTTCTCTTCAAACAAGAAGGATTCCCTCACAAAACTCACAAAATACTTGCTAAACCTCCCATGCTTTCGAATTGGGGGGGATGGAAAAGTCCCATTCTAGGCTCGCACTTGGCAACCCTTTTTATCTTTTTTTGTTGAGGGGTGGGAGGGGACTTGGAGGATTATCACAGTAAGTGGTTAGTACTCCTTCCACCAGTTATACTCCCCCCAGTTATACACCATTTAGGCCATTTGGAAGGGCTTATCAATCAACCACTTACTAAGTGCGATGATCCTCCAAGTACCCCCTTTGACTTTGACAAACGTTTTTCACAGTAGAACAACTCCATCCCCCCAAGTTCTTCCGGGTGACCCTTTTGTGGGGTTCTAAGTGACCTTTTTCATGGATTAAGTGACCTCCATTTGGGTGATCAAAGGGGCACTTGGAAGAAGCTTGCCCATGTGTTGGATTCAAAGAGTCAAAAGCCAGCTTGTATTAATAGGGATAAACGTGGCCTTGGAATCTACACCCTAATCTTAGCAATGGCCCCTGCAAAGGAACCCTGTTGGAAAGGAATCGAATCTTACAACCATCATTTTTTTGGGAGTGGGCTGATAGTTTTCGGGGGAGTATGTTAAATCATCCCCATTCAAGGTATGTTTTTCATACATACATACAATCCATGATAGCGCAGCGTTGATAATCTCTAGGTAAGCAACAACTAGCAGCGTTGATATACCTTAAGTGCCCTATCTACATTCAAAAAGAAAACAACACACCCACTACATTTATGAACATCCCCCCCCAACAAAAAAAAGGGGCCCTTGTTAAAGTTGTATAAAGAGATGGGTGTTTCCGAAAATAGTGGTACCTCCAAATCATCCATTTAAATAGGGTTTTCCATTATAAACCATCCATTTTGGGGTACCCCTATTTTTGGAAACACCCAGATGGCTTTCCCTTCAGATTCACCTCCCAACCACCACCATATGGAAACCTGTCCCCCTGACGGTTGGATCCCCCACTTGGAAGGCATGAAAATGGAGGCATCAATACCCACGAAGCGTTGTAGGACCACGTCCTGGACGTCGTTGGAAATCGTTAGGGGTTTCCATGGCTTGGTTGGCAGTCATACGGTCGTTGAGGTTACAACGAGGTCCATCCCGGCAGAGAAAATCACCAGTTGAGGGACAGGTAGGTGAACGTAGTTTATCCCAGTATTTACAAGGGGTTGGGATACATCCAAACGGTGGTTGGCCTTGGGATTTCTGAACCATCAATAGTATTCTCAGATGATGATTAGAGTGTTCAATCACCTCCGAAACGGAGAGTATTGACGTTCCCTAAATCAGAAGGTGAGCGATTGGATCCCTAACGAAAAGCCGACATGTTCGTTTGTCTGTTTTCCATAGGATCTATGGGACGAATGGTATATATTCAAACTTACGTGGACGATTTCTCATGCGTAAATGATCCTATAGTCATACCACCATGGATCTCATCTGGCCAAATGATCATATTTCACCAACCTAGATTTCCCTGACAGAAAGGGTCCCATTTCCCTTACTAAACCCACCATTTGGGGTTTTTGGTCGTGTGAGGTCGCGATGAAACATTTGACCAAATCTCGCCACTCTCAGATCCAAATGTCGTCGTGACTGTTACCGATTATGGGGGGATCAACCAAAAAAATTATCCCATTAGATACACCATCATTGAATCACTGGATCAAATTTTCCAAACAGTGACACTGGAAGTTTGATAGTTATACGGTTATACGTATCCAAAACTTTGATACATATACTTAATATCTATTTTTGTTCTAAATGTAGGGAATCATACCATGAATCCTTTATGGGTACATGTTTTTCAAAAGGATCCCTATTAATTAAAGCTAGGCAGATTCGGCTGCTGTTCATGGATGGTGTCCACTATTCCAAATTGCCACCTCCCCAGAAATCCTTATATTTTCCTGGGTGAAACATGTGAAGATTTGAACATTATGTTTTTCTTAAAAAAATAAGGTGGTCCCCTTTTCCAACCTACACCCCGAAAACTAACATGGAACACCCCCCACAAATTTAACGGATTTTTGGAACAAACATGATGTTTCCTTGAAACCAAAAAAAAATGGGGATTGATTGATGAACTGGGTTTTTCTAACTGATCATTTTCGGTGGAAATTTGTGTACCATTTTTCGATGTCAAATCTGAGCCCTGATCATCTTCCAACCACCGGTGACTTGCCATGACTCGCCTCCCGAAATTCATCCACCAGCTGACGGAACTTGTCATCATGCGCCAAGGGCACCGAGATGAAGTGAGTGTACTGAGCTTGATGTTGAGAACGGCAGGTGGAAACCAACAAAAAAAGACGGGAAAGGCGTCCCCACATGAATGGTTCATTTCTATGGTAAACGTAGGGAAATATACCAGTGCCATGGATGGTTGGGGGGTTTTCTGCCACCTATTGTTGCATGTTGTTGCAAGTCAAATTGGGCATTTTCCCCCAAATAGAGGCAAAACCACCTAAGCAATCATTGTATCTGAAAACATGTTTATATGGTTGCTGATGAAATTCAATCTGAGGGTCAATGACATTCACTTCCATTTAGGGGGGATTTTTCCTGTACCAAACAAAGCAAGGGGTTGGCCTGAGATCGCTATGCTTCATGGAGATTCAAGAACACATCTTGTAGTTAGATACAATTTCCGATAAAGAAACAGAGGGAACATAAAATTTAGTCCCATGAGACAGAATATGGGTTGCCATGAAGGGTAATTCAAACAGTTGGAGGTCACGTTCACAACCCTTGAAAAAGTCACATGAACTCACCATCCCAAAAAGGTCACGAACTCGCAGAATTGCCAGGAAAAAGTGGTATTTAGAGGTCTTTAGTTATAGGTTTTGTCCCATCCAAAAAAACGCTTGGGTTGCATGATCGGAACCCATTTCCCATTATTGTTCCAGATCTTCACTGGTCAAACATCAACACTTACACAACTGCTGTGTGGCCCAAACATCATGTCTTGAACGGATTTTTGTAAAACTGTTGTTGTAAAACTGCAAAACTTAGATTTGCTCAAGGGGATTGGAAAAAGAAAACAATCACCAAATGGTGGTTTAATGGTGACTCCCCATGGTAGAAAATAACGAATCATCTCAAACAAATCCCGGAAAGGAAAGGGCTATGGATAAATGTGTTGAAGAAATATCTTAAGAGTCAAAATAGATGGCACAGCAGTTAAGTTCAGTTAGTAAAGGGCCCATAAAAACCAATACATAGAAACTGTGCCATCTACTTTTTATCTATTGTAATTGCTTGAACAACAAATCCCAAACCCTCATTTCTTGGGTCCCAAATTGGGAGGATTCCCTGACCCTAAACATTCACGGGAATTGCTTATGCCTGAAGCCTCCCCACAGAAAACAGTGGTGTGATTTTAACATCTTGAAAACGCATGAAATAAACCCTGGGTTGGTTCTGAAAAATGGTCAGGTTCATTATTTTCCTGGGTTAAACCGTGAAACCAAATCCATCATTTCCCTAACATTTCTCCAGTTCTGAACAAGAATTATGGCCTTGGAGTCAATCAAATATATACATCAAATCCAACACTTTTGGTACCAAAATTTCACTCAAATCATCCTGGAATCTAGTTGATGGTTGCGCCCATTTGAAACATATGCGCAAGTCAAATTGGATCATTCCCCCAAGGATTAGTGTGAACATGTTTTTAAAACCAAACCACCACCCAATTATCTTTCTTTTTTGCATGTTGTTTGATGTTTTTTTGTCATTTTTTCCGGACTATCTCTTGGTAAAGAGTCACCTTGGAACTGTGCGAACCGATTTGTCTAAGGTCCACTCCATCAGCTGCATCTTGTAGCAACTCACGAATGATGTAGGTGATTTCTGATGATGACATAGGGGTGTCAGTCCATTGGCCAGAACGTTCAGAGAAACTAGGAAGCGAAAAGGTTCCAAACTCCAAACCCTGTTCATGCCTGGCATCCATCCAGGCCGTCACCCAATCTGTCTGGCATAGTCCTGTTCCTATCCCAGCCTATGGAAGGAAACGAGTGCGAGCCTCTGCTGAGAGAGTTGTCTTCGAAGTCAACGCTTGACCAAAGTATAGAATCTCAGCACGCCCAGATTCGATGGCTAAACTCTGAAGCCTTTGTGAGTCACGCCACCGAGAACAGGAGTGGACACAAAACAACACCTGCTCCACCATACATTTCTTGATTGAGCTCACGTCATGAATGATCTGTTCCAGAAATCTGATGTGATTCACTCGGAAAGCCGCTTTCTGATTTAGAGGCGCTTTTGTAAGGTGTAGATCCCGGGCTACTCCCCGGTACCGACCTGATACCACCTGATGGACATTGCATGCTAGCAACTTGACTGTGCCTTCCAGGAAAACAAATGCTGCCCTGCACCCGAACCTCTCAGATGACATAACACTGCGTAAAGGTCAGCTTCTGTGATTCTAAGAGGTGGTTGTTTTACACCCAGTGCTAAGAGGATTCGCTTTAATCTCACCAAAAACGAAGCACGCTTCTAAACTCATCACATGCTGTCCCGTTCACCTCCTTCCACCCGAAAATTTGCTGCAGTTTTACAGCATGTACTGCTTCAGTGGCGGTTGTTTCACCTCCATCATAACATCCCTCAAGTCATTCAGTGTTTTGTTCAAACCTTGAATTAAAGAAAGGCTGTCAGTCTTTCAAGGCCCTATGAATTTGTGATGTGTAAACTCGCTATTTCGGTTGGAAAAAATCCTGGACACAGCTGACAAGTAGTGTATCCCACTATTTACCCCTGAAAATCCATGGTTGGTTCAGATGATATTTCCGTTTGGGATTTTGCTAATTTTCAGGTGCCATGTTAGTTTCAGGGAAGGTAATTGAGATACATGAAACCCACATCAAAACATTTCCCTTTTGGGGCCCTTTAGCTGGTTGTTAAATTCAGGGCTGTAAGAATGCAAGCAAAAAAACAGGCCTTTCTCAATGGAGTTTCCTGGTTCCCTGTGGTATTATATAAGTGGTAAAAACTGCCAATATATCACCTACATTCACCTACCACCTATTAAGGGACAAAGAAAAAACCATTGACTTTCAGTGATTCCTGGGATCCCTTTCCTGAAAATATCAATCCAACTACAAAAACCCAGCAGGCAGGCAAACCGCCAAGCGCGGTAAACCATCCGGAATTCCGCCGTTTTGTCGGCCTCTAATTTGGCTTCCTCCTTTTCGCACAGTAGCTCGATGAGGGCCTGGCGAACAACGCTAAAAACAACGCAGGAGAAGGTCTGAAACCGTAGACTTGATGGGGATCCAACGAAATTAGAAACTTCACTTTTCAGATGAAAGAACGATCTGGAGATACTTGATTGAAATAGCTAGATACCCTTTGCAAGACCGCCAAGACCGCCATAAGGCCGGCTATTTCTGGGGGGTGTACGTTACTTGGAGGATCATCCCAGTAAGTAAGTAGTTAGTAACCTTCATTTATAAGCCATTTAGATCCATGTACAAGGGGAACAAACCCAGTTGGGGGGACTTACTAACCATCATCAATACATACCATCATTAAGCTGGGGGCAGGTTGACCACCCACGCCGCCCTTGCGCCGCCCTCGCCTTGCAACTGTAGATCTGCTGTTTCGACCTCGCTCTCAAGTAGACAGCATCTTCCAGTTCCTGCCCGGAATTTTTCTTGCACTTCAGAAACCGGGGAAACAAAACAATTACAGACACAACAAAAGGGATATCTATATATATATATATACATACAAACTCCCAATCTGGATGTATCCTGGAAAAAATTGTGAAGTTGTGAATTGGGTATTTGTATGTATTTTCCATGTGTTTTGATTGGTATTTGGATGTATTTCCACTGTTGTGATTGGTATTTGGTCCGTAAAGGTATTGCTGCTAGTTCAGTGGTAAGGGATATTAATCTGGGCAATTTAGGAAATTTATTTAAAAAACCTTACTACTATCTGAATTACGGCCTTTTCCCTTTATTGGCGGGCCCGCTCCCATGTCATCTGAATTACGGCCATTTCGGGGAGATTCCCTTACTAAATCACCAATTTGGGGTAACCTCGGCTGAGGTCGCTATAAATTGCCTAGATACCAACAGCTATTATTCTGGTTGGTGAAAGTTCCAGATTTCCCCAATTCATGGGCGAAAAAACCAAACACCTTGGTGATTTTCCATGGTACAGATCATATAAACAATCACCTTAAACAAATCCAAGTATTTGACACAAACAGCCAGTGCAAATCAGATACTTTTTGTTTTGTCAAGTGTCGTTGGTAAGTGGAAATTGTCAACATCATCATGCGCCATGTACTTCTTTTTCAATGAATCTAAAGGGCACCAATGACAGTTGGACAAAAGAGACTGATATAGCGACCCAACAAACTTGTCTTAGTTTATAGTATAGCGAGTTGGGGTTTTTGTTTTTGGCAAACATATATTTCCAACCCCTTTTATCGTACAAAAAAAACAAAGACAAGTTTGTTGAGCAAGGAAAGTCTTCTAAGATTGATTGACGCAAGACAAGTGAGCCACGAAAAAAAACATCTTTCTTACTTACTTACTTACTGACTTACTACCTACTTACAAAATAATCCTGTCTTTAAACCTACTGACAAACCATCCGAGCCGGTCATATCTACTTTTTTTTACATCCACCACTGGGGATGATCCATTTTCAAAAGTCCTCACGCTTGGGCACCACGATCTTACACCCAGATCTGAGATGACAGGCGGCTTCGGGTGAGAAAAAACACGGCATTTTTGCTCGTTGATCTTGAAAAGGGGTGGGTGTAGCCGTGTTGCAAATAGACTGGGAATATATTTCTGGGTCAACATATCTGAGGTGATCAATGTCATTGAACATATAGAGGAACATATTTTGATTGGAACACGTTTAAAATACACATTGTGACATAAAAATGCTGCATAGGTATGGAACATCATCTTTGGAACATACTGTTGATGGAAAAAATCCTGCACCAGTTGAGGTTGGTAGGTTATCCCATCATTTACAAGGTTATATACATCCAAACGGTGGTTGTTTGGGATTGCTTAACCACCAACAGTATCTGCAACAAAAATCCTACGGCTCATTCGGTGGACCTGGAACTTCCTATACAAACATCTCTAGACAACGGGGACAAATTTTGCTGCTTGACCCTTTCACTGACTAACGAGTCACATTTCTTGGGTGAACATCATGGCATTTTTGAGAAAAGCCGTGATGAAACAAAAGCATACCAAACATCTCAAAGATCTCAAAACTAGGCAACAAACCCAGGGACATATGTATAATATGTTCATATATATCCCACATATGCTCCATGCATGGTATATTTACCCACATTTGGCTTAAATCTATGGTAAATGTAGTCAAATATACTTGCACACCGAACCAGCTGAGGGTCAAACTCCATCTCCAGTTTTTGCTTGTTTCTCGCCTAGGCAACAGAAATCCATGCGTCGCTTCACGGTCAAGACCCATTGGCCCATTGGATTTTCACCACTTTCACTGCAACACTGGGGCCCCTCCCGATCGTTATAGATGGGACATCACAAGGGTAGCCATGTCAGAAAGGCCTTATACATGGGTAACTGGGGTTATTTTCACCCCAGTAAATGGAGTGACATGGGCCCCTACTTGTAACTGGTAGTGTGGATATCGCGGCCCACTGTGTGGACAATCTTCTTCCAACAGGATCGTCGGCATCGTTGAGCCGTTTTCAGCTTCCCATAAAAAGGCGGCCCTACATGATTAATAGGGATCCTTGTAATGGAGTAATCCCTACACAACATAGCTGGGTAGTATAATCCCCTACATACCCTAAACAAAAACAACGTTTTCTTCACTGTCCAATTATTGGAGCATGTACCAAAATGTCACTTTTAAACAGGACTACTGTTAATGGAAGAAATGCTTGCACCAGTTGATTTGGAGAATATCCCATTATCTATATACAAGGTGTTTTTTCACTGCTCACCTTGAGATTCCAGACCCTGGAGCCCACGATGAACTTGTGGAAAATGGCAGGCATCTCCATGCGAAAGACCCACTCGTCACCCTGGTTCCGTAAAAAACAACACGCAGGGCTGGACAGTCACGACATCCCATTACGGATTCCCATGGTTGCCTGGCATATATTTACCTACGTTTCTAATTGGTGGTTGAAAAACCCCTTCGAAAAAAAAAATGAGGCAAAATGGGTTCATGATTCATCTTCCCCAATTTTCGGGGTGAAAATTCCGAAAATATTTGAGTTGCCACCACCCAGATTTAGCATCCAACAATCAACCAAAAACAGGGTAAAATAATGTAAAATAGAGCCACATACCTGGATCTTCCTTTTGATGTGTGTAAAGAAAATCTGCCGAAATTCACCAACCAATGGCACAAAGCAAGGGATTTTGTACCAATAACCGCAGATCACTGATCTTAAGCTACACCCTGGAAGATGAACATGGAACCTACAGCCATCACCCATTTATATGTAAAAAAACATAATCTTCCAAACCTCCATGATTATGGTCCATATTATTAATCTTCCGGGGTATAATAAATTTTCGATCACTCAGGGAATCATTTCAATCGAATCCTCTCCACATTTCCGCGCAGCAGAAAAACCTCGTACACCAGCTGGTCATCCAGCTCTCCCTCTTCCTCCACTTCATCTTCCTCGTAGTATCTGCGATTCCTCGGGTTAACACCGGTGTTGTTTCTGAGATGCGTGGAAGAAGTTTAAAAAAAAACACTATATTCTCCGAAATAACAATCTACCACTTGCAAAAAACAACCGGGTGTATATAAACAAAACACCATTACATCTACAGTAGGAGTTAAACAAAAAGCACTTTTTTTTGCATACAAAACAATCCAAGGTAGTGAGGATGGTGACATTTTTTTTTGCTGGAAAATAATCTAAAATTCATTTACTTCTCATTGAGGTCCTGGCTCTTCGCACTTAAACTTGATGTTTTCGTCCACCACCAGCTTCCTAGCAGAAGTTGAGAGAGCTTAGTTGAGTGGGATGAGGTTTAGGTTTGAAACATGTTGAAACATAAACGAAGCCTTAGTATGATATAATAGTTACTATACAATTCGGAACTGTTCTCAAGAAGGCGAGAAAAACACCTGGAATTTGATGCATTGCCAGAATGCTAGTTGTGTTCATGTTCTAAATTCTGGAAAACACATGATGTTTCTCATGCAAGTAGACTATGAATAGAACACAATCTAAATACTAGTTCTTTACAGTAAGAAAAATCAGATCATTTAAGTACTTATGTATCGATATAGTACTAGTAGGTTGTGTTTTGCTATCAATTTCACTGAGAACTAACATCACAAGTTCACATGTCCCTGGCCAAATCACTTCTTTAAAATCAATCTCTTCAGATCTATTGATATTTGTGCACGTTGCATTTGATGAGAAAACTTAATTCGAGACCTTGTATCATCTATTTTTGCAAATAAAGAATAATTTCATAAAAAAATAAACTATATATTGCTAAAGTTTCTGGTTCTAAATCGTCAATGGTCTGCCACTACTACATAGACCTATAGGTTTAGACATATAGTATATAGTATATAGTATATCTTGAAACGGCCACATTGTTGTAGAACTTACCTACCCTTGGTTCAACACTATATATATATATACTTTTTGTAGAACATGGCTCCAAAAATCAAAACCAACAATACCTCAAGTGTGAATCTAGTTGGTGGTTTCAACGCATTTGAAAAACATGAATCAAATTGGATCATTTCCCCAAGTAATGGTGAATCTAAAAACACATTCGAAACCACCACCTAGGTGAATTCTGTACCACCTGAAACCAACCACCTGAACGCATGGGTTTTTTGGAGCAACCCCCCATCGAATCCCGAATCGCCTGTAATAGGAATTTCCGATCCTCACCACCTCGAATTTGGGATCCTGGCAAGGCTTCCACTCTCGGTGGCGTCGGGTGTGGAAACCCCGAAATTCCCATGGAAATGCCCAGTAACCCCAGACAAACTATACATCCCGGCCCATGCTCCCCCCAACCTCCCTTCTGCAGTCGTGGAATTTTGGGTGGGTGGGTTAAACGGGTAAAAACATGACTGGAGCACCTTCGGCATGGTATACGGTATACCTAGTCTGTTTGGACTGTCCAAATCTACATACCTCCAAAACACAAATGAATGATGGGTTGCTACAACTCCAAAATGCCGATCAACTTCACCCAGGAGTTCTGTAGCTCCAACCCAGCCATTCAAATTGACCCTTCCCGGACAATTTTCGTTCGGATGCGCTGTGGACTTTGGAAGCTCTTAGGAGTTCCAAAGGTCACAAGGATGAGAAACCCTCACGGAGACTGGTGGGTGACTGGATTTTTTCGGTATACATACAAATTGAGGCCCCAAGGCTAGTTCGTTTTGGAAGTCCACCTCAGTTTTTGTGGAAATGCAAACCCTACGGGGGATGAATCATTAATCTATGATGATCCATTGTATGGTGAATTTCTACATGAATGGTTGATTTTGATGGTAATTCACTGGCAAATATACCACACACTCAATGCATGGTCTATTTACCTGCATCTAACTGTCATTAAAAATCAAGGAAACATATGTAAAAACACACATACATTGAGCGTCTGGGATACATGTATACCATACATATAAAGCTTCTACCAAAACTAGAAAGTCTTTGTAACCAGTTCCACTAAAAAAAAAACAACCTGGGCGGAAAAAAAACATGACATCTCATACTCATGGTGTGCAACATAAGGATGTTTCCAAAAATAATGGGGTTTCACCCCAAAGCATCCATTGGAATAGGGTTTAAACCATTATAAACCATCCCATTTTGTGGGTATCCCTATTTTTGGAAACATCCATAATTTTGCAAGGGGAATGTGTATAAATCTGAGGAATCCGGTGAGTGTTCCTTTTGTGAGGGAAGGGAACACCAATCTAGATAGATACCTTCAATTGTTTTTTTGCAACAACCGGCTGGATTTTTCTGGTTTGAAAACCCCATCACTTCTCATCTCTTCGCTTTTAAAAAAACCATCAGCTTTTCGTTTGCACCTCCAAGTTTTGCGCCAACATCAGCAACAGATAAAAATCCTTCAAGAAATGAAGGGTGTAAAGAAGACTGCCTTTTCTTAGAGTTGGGCTTTGCTTCTCCGAGGGGTGCATTCTTCATGAGGGAATCTGTATTTATGAAATCATTTCATGAATGATTCATTCGTATTCCTGAGAAAAAACATTGGGGTAGGTGCTCACCAATATACAACAACCAAAACCCATTGGGTGAAGTGATCAACTCGGGCAAAAAAAGCTTATCCTTTGCATCGGTTTTTGACTTTCTTTCTCTAAGACTCATGAACTCTGCTGGGGCTGCATGATGTCACAACTTTGCTGATTACCAACAACTCTTCAAAGAAATGCCAAGGTTCAAGCAGTTTTGCTTGTTGTTGTCGTTTGAAAGTAGACTCCTTTTCAGAATTCCTAATTGCTAAATAAAATTCTCGCAGTTCTAAGTTATTATGTCATCATTTCCAAAACATCAATGTATCACGAAATGCGAAAGGAAAATGTGTCAAACATGTCGATTTGTATTTTCCCCTTGATCCAGCGGAAATGGCTGCAGTTCCAGTTATCCAGTGATCCAACAACTTCAAAACACCCACGTGTAGGTCCCAGGTGGCATGGGCCATCATTAGCCATCCAAATCGCTACTGTTGGTGGAAGAAATCCCAAAGCCAACCACCTGGGATGTAAAAAAACCCAGTAAATAATGGGATAAACTGGTTAATCCCGGATTTCTGAACCATCAACAGTATGAAAGGAATAGATGGAATAGTCATCCCTATACCGCTGAGGCTTCAATCATATAGCGAGAAACAAAAAAGTCAAACAAATAGTGCGATATTCATGCAACTAAGCTTGACTAGTGAGCAGGATTTCTGCAACACAAAACACACGGAATCCATAATAATTCATACCCTTGGACCCCAAAACCCATGGAAAATGAAGGTTGTACACCCGCAAATATGGGTTGTGAGTTGTAACCCCTAAAAATGAAGGTGATGGGTTCCCATGGCATGGTGATTCCTAAACACAAGTTCAAAACAAAACAAAAAAACACAACTTCACTTGCACTCCGTCAAGAATTGTTGAACAAATCACCAAACAAAAGCACCCAAACTTTCAACAAAAACTGCAGCAACGTGACCCCTGCAACTAAAAATCTGCTGATCTTCTGCTGTTTTTGTCGGCGCTTTTGGGCTTGAATATCCTTGCTGCTTCTTCTCTTCAAGGTCCTTGAGGGATAAGCAAGCAGGACTCCGGAAACCAATGTTGCTCACCTTTTTTTCCATGAATCCTGGCTGGTTCACAGGGATCCTTATAAGGGGTTATCATAATCCCTATACAACTGGGCAGTATAATCCCCTATATAATCTATAAATTAACCAGGGTTTGGAATCATATTTTTCTTCAATCTACGATGGCGGAAAAACACATGAAAAATTGCCGCGGTATTTTCACCGGCAGATCCTCGAAGGAAACGGACATCATGCGACGGGGGTCACAGCAGAGTCACAGCAAAACTGCATATGGGTATGCGATTCGCAACTATAGGAAGAGAAAATATTTCTGCCATGTGTTTTTTGATTGATTGATTGCACTTTGAAAGTTTTACTTTTGTGTATTGATTCTCAACAAAATGTGGAAAAATCCACAAACATATATATATATATATATACAAAAAGTGATCTACTTGGATGTTCCAGGAAGTTCGGATCAATGGTTAGCAAATTGGTTGTAGCCCCAATATATCCCATTTATAAGTAGACTATAAGTTATAACCCATTGATCCTAAGCATTGATCCTAACTTCCAACAGGACATCCAAGTACTTCAACCCTTTAAAGTTGCATCAAACGTTTCACCCGGTCACACTGAGATACCCAGACTTTGGCGATGCTTTGCAACACGACGGGAACATCCGCCTTGGTAAGTGACTGACACAACCAGGGACCAACAAACAGCCTTCCGGTAAACAGGTGTAACGACACCTTATTGAGATGTGCCAGGGTCGATCCACTCCTTAGATTGGGGAGAAACTCATCCCACCTTTAGTAGGGAATCCTTCTGATGGGTATATAAACTCCCTACTATTGGGTTGATGACCACCCCCTAGCATGGAAGTAATGGGAGTTTAGACCCCAGCACGTAAGGAAAACTTAGGTTTTTCCCGAAAAAAAAAAACGTGAAAAGTTCACACAACTTTTGGGTGGGTGAAATCAGCACACGTGGGTAATTGTTGGTTTGGGGCCCGGTGGTTTGGATTCCGATTGGATCCCCTTATGATCCCGCTGATTTGAAAATATAACATCCAGAAAATCAACCCAAAAAGGGGGCCATACCAACCTAGATTTCCCTGAAATGGGAAATTTTCCATTACTAAACCACCATTTGGAATTTGTTGTCATGTGAGGTCGCTATAATTGAACCAGAAGTATGATTTTGTCAATGGCTGAAATCTAGTAACAAGAAAACCACCTTTTGGGATTATTCATGAAACCCGGACAGATGGAGGATAGTTGCTCCTAGATTGCATCACTAATATAAAGAAAGAGTGAAGACTAAAACACCATGTTCACTTTCTTTTAGGATGATGTATGGCAATCAACCAAAACAAAAAACAGGGCTTGATTCACTTGGAATGAATAAACCACACAAACGTGTCAACATTATCTACTTTTTTCAAATACTATTTACCTAATCATCAACATAATATATCTATGTAACGTAAATGTGAATACATCTACACAAATACTATATATGTATATATTAATATATTATCAAATGTCATATCCTAATAAATGTACAAAAACATCTTAACTCCAGTGCACTCTTAGTACCCCCCCAAACAAAGATCATTATCCATCCCCCAACCCTTCCATTGGTGCATCCAATCATCTCCAAGCACCTCCAGCTGGATCAACTCTTCTAAGGCCACTTGAGCATCTCGTTGCACCACTTTCACAGCATCCTTCGGCAGGCTTCCGTTACTTCCCGTTTGGTTTTTGGGGAGTTTGGGGCCCCCGAATTCTGAAAAATGATAAAACGGAGGGGAGTTGGTGGTGAATTTTTGCTGCCAACAAAATGAAGAGATTGAAATTTAAGAATCACCAAAGGATACTGTTGATGGTTCAGAGATCCGGCGAGAAAACCAGTTGATATGGTAAATATCCCATTTTGGACAGTGTTTTATACGTTCCAGGTGATGCAGGATTTCTTCCATCAACTGCATGATTTCATTGCCTTTATTAAAATGAATATGCTAGTAACATCAGTCAATGATATAATAAACGATCGAGGACACCTCATATTATGATCAACATATGATATACCCTGGATCTTCCACGTACGTAACATGTATGCCTTTACACCCTTCAAACAAGACCTATCAATTTTGACACACACCATCACACACCCGCTCCTCGGCAAAATGCTCAGCCGCTTCCAGCAAAAAGAATCCCAGTTCCTGCCCATTTGGCCACCACTTTCGCGTCCGACGAAAATCACGAGGCGAAACTTCGAAAGAATGAGGAAACGCTGTCTAAAGAGATTGCTATCTGTCTGGTAATCCCTACAGACATCCAAACATCTCTTGAGGTTTGGTATTTGGACCCCCAAAAAATACCTCAAACACCTTGTCAAAAAAGATTCCTATCCTGCTATCCCTGTGATAATAGGATTATATAAGATTATTGTGAGCTCTTGACCATGAAAAGTGGGTTAATTACCAGTCATAACACTTCGTGCGAAGTTTTCACGATTCAGCAGGTTTTATAGCCTTTCAATACCATGATTACACCCCCGAAGATTAACATAGAACCTGAAAATGATGGTTTGGAAGATGATGTTCCTTTTCCAGGGGTGTATTCTCAGGTTCCATGTTAATCTTCCGGGGTTTATATGAACTTCAAACTTGATCCTTTGATTTCTCCACATGAAATTTCACTTTGAACAGATCTGTTAAATGATTCATTATAAGAAGTCAAGATGTTTTTTTCCTAGTCTCAATTCATTGCATCATTGCTGGAAATGTTCGTTTGGATTTTTGAAAATCCTATGGGGCAATTGCAGCACCCGGGCCATAGCACCAGGCTTGAGTGAATAATTCATTGATCGTTCAAATCTTTCGCATCTCCATTACATGTAGGAATTGCGAGTTGCCCCAACCCCTTTTGAGGATGCAATTTGTAACAATATTTGAAGACAAAAAAACTTGGGAATCCTGCAAAAATCATCCCAAATGTTGTTGTTGAACAAAAACTCAGCAACACCGAAGCCTTCCAAAAAAACACAAAAAAAACACGTCTCCTGCAAGACATGCACCTGGAAACGCAAGGCCCACCTGCGCAGTTGGGGTTCAGCTTTATTTCCCCAACTAAATGTTCCCAGAATTTACCCATACCATCCATGTATGGTATATATATTTGCCTACATTTACCATATTTTTACCATTAAACACAAGCAAAATGTAGGAAAATACAACATACATGGATTCTATGGGTTATGTAAGTCCCCCCTTTTTGACAAAAGAAGGGCCAACAGTAAGGATTCATTAACCAACATTCACCGAGTTAGTGTTTTTTTTGGTGAAAAAGCATTGTGCAAGTACACTTGGGAATCATGCAACCCCAATTTTTGATAGGTGATCTTTGAAACCGCCGGTTAGTACAGCTTACTCTAAAGCCTCCATGAATCATAGATGTTGGGGAAACATGGAATCAGAATGAATTCATGAATTTCATTTAATTAATGTTTACTTTCTACCACGGTAAATCATACTCAAAATCACCATCTTGGAAAAGAAATTCTGTACTTGTTCCAACAATCTTAACCAAATCGAAGTATACCAATCATTTCTTTCATCAGAAACGTCTCGGTGACATCACCAGGTCGTTGTTGACGTCATCTGGCAGGAATTTCTTGGGTGAACCTCGACTCAGATCGCCCGGGATCGCCCCATGATTGACTTCCTAAAAGTGTTTCACGTGAGAACATCGCAAGAAAAAAAAACTCGAAACATTCTACGCTTTCTTTTGACACTTTTTATGGCACAAAAAGCCCAGACACGCCCAACACCCATACCATCCATGTATATCCATCTATATTTCGTCGGTTTTGATAATGAATGTAGGTAAATATATCACGCATGGATAGCACAGGAAATGACATCGTGCGGCTTCACATCGGTTCTGCCTTCTCGAATCCTCTTGTTCTGTCAGCCTCAAACGCAAATGGTTGAAGCACCCATTCAAAAAATATGCACAAGTAAAATTTCATCATCTCCCCAGAAATTTAAAATAGATACTGTACCCAAATTGGCCATATTTAAAAAGGACCATGCATTTTCCAAGGCCCATCATTTTGGGTATCCATGTATCTCCCTAGACAGGGGTGAACTTTGATAAACATTTGGAATGACCACCTGGATCCGATGAATGAAAAGTCAATGATAAGGTTCTGCTGGCACAGATCTCAACAAACCAAGCATTTTGATGCCAATGTTCAGCATAAATTCCCAAGAAATCTCCAACGGTCGGACCCACGGTCCTGTTGGACCCCTTCTCACCTGAGTATCTAATCGCTCTATATATCGCAACTTCCTTAAGGAGTCCGTTGGTAAGGTCCCATTCCTTTTTGTTGATGGATAAATCACATATCTTTTCTCACCGTTTTCTCAGGTGTGTAGAGTCGCAGTTTCGTGTTTTGAAGTGTTTGATGCCTTCCCTCAACAAGCGACAGCTGTCCAAGGCCACAACCTTTCTTTCCCTCAGAAAAAAAAACAGGGGTCATTATATCTATTGCCAACCCAAACAAAGGACGTATTATAAGGGAATTGCATTGTTGATCCCGAAAAAAATATCATTTAATGACCTCTCAAAAACAACCCCTTTTGAGTTTGTTTGTGTCTTTCGTTTATTTTTAAAGGCACTCGAGGTTATTTATAGCTTTTCAAAAAACAACAAAAAACGTCTGCACCCCAGCGATCCAACGGTCGGCTGTGAGTCCCCAGCTTCTTGGCAAAATCCACCTGAAAGGGTGTACACCAAGGTAAAAGTAGATGGCACGGTTACCTTGTATTGGTTTATATAAGCCATGTATTAACCTACCTTTTGGGGACTGTGCCATATATTTTTACCATGGGGTATTGAGGTGCATGATTGCATGCTGTCATTGTTTCTGTAAGGGAGTCGTGATTCCGACATGAAACTCGTCGAAAGTGGAGTTTCTTGCGGTGGACTTTCCTTTTTTGGGAACAAATTTAGTATAGGTATTCACTGTTCCTGAGCTTATAAACATCTGAAAGTGCCATTTGCTTTTGTTCTAAACCATCAAAAAAATAGGTACGGTGTCTAAATATCTCACTTTCTACCCCAAAAGCACCCAAGGGAAGCAAACTCAAGAGTCCATCCTTCCAAAATCAGTTGGATGTGAAGAAACAACGGTTTTTCGTTTACACCAAATGAGGAGTGTTCAAATCCTATCCCTGGAAGTTCCGTCGACCAAACAAAGTGGCTGGTCGTTAAGATGATCCATGGAGCAAGGATTCCCTATAGGTGACAAAGTTTGGTCCAAATAGACTTCCTGGCCTATCAAAAACCAATTTTTCCCTTGTGTTGTGGTTGATATCAGAGATTCCTAACATGGACAATCATATTACCCGCAAAAAATACGTGATGAATGAAGTTGGTTCTATAAAAATACTTCATGTTCTAAGAGTTTTATGGATGCTCTTCAAAAATCCAAGGCCAGTTGGTGGTTTCAACCCCTTTGAAAAATATTAGCCAAAATGGGAATCTTCCCCAAAAAGGGTTCATTTTTATTTTTTTAAACCACCCCCCAGAATGGGAATGTCTCATAGTCGATAGAAACAGACACCAGACGCATGGATGGGAAGCCACAGGGTCACGAAGGAGCCATGCATCTATAGCTGTTGCCATGAGTACTGCTACTTGGATGTCCCCGGGACGGGTTTGTTAGGATCAAAGATGATCTAATCAGTGGGTTATTTCACCCCAATATATCCCATTTATAGATTATACATCCCATTTACTAACCATTGATCCTAATTTCCTCAGACACCCAAGTAGCCATTTCCGTTTGTTTCTTGCTCTTGTCTTGTAACTGTTCTGCTTGTTGTGATTGCTCCCAGCATCCGCAAATTCATAACACACACACACACACACACACACACACCCTTCAACTTGGATGTCTCATACCCCATAGGATCCTTGTATAGAAGACTTACTTGCATTTGGTTGAAATTTAGAATGCAGTGCTCTTGTTGATATCATCAGCTGCTGTTGTCTATCTCCATTTTCCAGCTTTGTTCTTAGATCCACCAGTCAGTTACACCCTAAAACTTCACAAATATCACCGAGTTAAATAGGACTCCTAAAAGGAAACTGCCGAAATCGTCCTCCAACCATTTCGGTGTTTCAGCTGTTTAGTTTCAAGGAGGGCAAACAACAGGGGTCATTATATTACAAAACCCACACAAAGGAAGTAGTTTTTATAGAAGAAAAGCGTTCAAAATCACCATCCTGATACCCTCCCAAAAACTAACATATCCCCTGAAAAGTTAGCCTCCCAATAGGAAAGTAGTCTTCCAACCACCATTTTTCAGGGTCTTTGTTAAACTTCGGGGGTGTAGTTCCCGTGATCATTCGTGATCGTTCGTTCATGACCCCTCAGGCACCAGCCTTGAAAAAATACCTTGAATTGGTTACTGTACATCCCCGGGAAAATTAACAGCTGAAATGCAAAAATGAAGTTTGGTTCAGATGATTTTCCGGATTTCAATTGGGTGATTCTTATCATTAGGTGGTTTGTTGTAGGTTTATAGTAATGTGTATATTCAATCGTGTGTTTTCAGTTCATTCATTTTTAACTTGTGCTATTTATCAAGCATTATAATCAGAATCTATTCTTAGGTTCCAGCCGTTAATTTTGCAGGGTGTATTTTTTCCAGGCTTTCCCCCAGATTGCCTCAAACTTCCAGAACTCCGCCACTTTCTCGATCTTATCCTGGCCATTTAAAAAGGGATCCAACATGGCGGACTGAGTCAACACGGGGACATCTTCAGCATCTTTTGGGTGGCGTATGGGGGGTTCAATCATTTTGAATCATGGCCATATATAGATGTGTATGCAAAAATGAAAAGTACACATAAATCATAATACTGAAACATGTCGTATGAACAATGTGTAAATATCAAATCAACACGTAGTATACCAATCTTGAAACCTGAAAATCTACCACTTGAAGGATGTCATTACCACAGGCACCTGTGGTTCACCGCGGCGAACTTCTGCCATCTGAACTTCTTGTGCCGCAGCCTGTAGCCCCCAGGAATTTCGGTGCAAGGTCACCACCCACAACAAGGTAGTGTATATATTCGGATTTGCTCACCCTTTGGTATGCTATCATAGCAATGAAATATCCCCATTTTCAATAGGAAATACATCTTCAAAGGGTCCATTTTCCATTGCTATGTTGGTTTACCCGAGTGTAAGATGCCTGGAAAAAGTGAACCAAACACATTCTCCCAAACGGTGGTTGTTCATGGATGTTCATGGTGATTTACCATGAATCCGTAAAAAAAACAGAAGAATAGTAACAGTCCGAACAGCACATAAACTGTTTTTATGCTAGTTGAACAGGTGGATCATTTGCAGGATGTATTTTTTTCCGCATCTTGGCTGGCACCTTCCAGGTGAAACTTCGCGAAATTCCGAAATCCGAAAAACATAAAAACACCTTTCCCACACCATTATATGGGACTGGTATATTTCTCTACATTTACTATAGAAAATCAACCAAATGCATAGGTAAGTATACTATAAATGGATGGGGATGGTATGGGTTTTGAAGGAATCCTTAAATTTTTCGGTTGGGTATGGGATTAGATTCGTTCATCCCAAAATTAAAGCAAATTCGCTAGGAAAATGCCTACCTGGCGATTCTTTGTGACCTTTTTGGGATGGTTAAGTGACCCTTTTAAGGGGGTTTAGTGACCTCCAATTAGGGGATGAAAAGGTCACTTTGAATCACCTGGTATGGTTTACTTTACAAATTGACCTGACATATATGGGTATAGAATATGAGAAGTGCCCTACCCCAATCTACCACTTTACAACTCGAATGGAGGTAAGTACCTTAATCATGGCAATTCCCATCTACATAATTGAACATTTCACAAATTTGATTCCCAACATGATGGGCCTTAGGAAAAGGGTATACCAAAAATCACTCCCTTTGTGAGATCTCCCAGCGATTTTCCTGGATCTTTGCTTCCTCTCATTTCACCTGGATGGTCCAAAAATCATCTAAAATTTTCATCTTCCAGCTTCTTCCAAGCAACCTTTTTTCATCACCCAAAGTCACAAAAAAAAACGTGAAAGGGTCACCTAAAACACCCATTTTTCAGAAAGGTCACTGCAAAAAAACCTGGTTCTCAATTTGTTTTCACATAAATGAACGGACACATCCAAAAACCCACCCCTCCCTCCGTGGGCTCCAGCACCGTTGAAAGGCGCCTCTGCGGCCAAAGCAAAGACTTGGGCTCGAAAGGCCCAAGGTGCCTTGTGGATAAACACCAACGACGGACTACAAAGGCAGAAACAAGGAAGAACACTGCTTGTTCATTTAGGGTGCAATCCCTACTACCCAGTTGTTTGTTGACAATCTCTTGGTGCAGGCTCAATTGAGCCACGGCAAAAAAAAACTCGGATACTTTCCATTGAATACTGGTTGGTTTCATAAGGGATCCTGGTTTATGATAATATTCCCCACATAGCGGGGTAGGATTTCATCCCCTATATACCCCAAAATCCCCACATAGGGTAGGATTTCATCCCGTATATACCCCAAACAAAAAAGGTTTTCTTCCTCGTCCCCGGGTGTACCTAAATGTCAACTCAAACAGCCCTATGTAGGACATGAGAATGATGATCCCGCGTCTGCTTACGCCACACTGCAGTTTTGTTGGCAAGTATCGTTGTTTAGGGAAACAGAAATGGCCGGAAATGCGTGGTTTGTTTTCGTGGTTCAAATAGGAAAAGAAACCACCACCCCAGTATATAACATACATAAGCACAGCTTTTCACGGCTGCGTTTCTGTTTCAACAAAAAATCCATGGGGAAATTTCAACAAAAAAAACACCTACGACCTTCTCCGACCCTCAACGGTCTGGGCCTCCAAATGTGGAAAAGTTTCCAATAACTTCTGAGCCAAGCTCCACTCCTCAATCTTTTTCATGAAGCTTGATCCAAATCCAGGTTTCCAACCCACCGGTTTCCGGAGGTTTGGGACCCAATGCATGAATGGAAAGTGGCACACAAAAAGAATTCACTTATATAGTGAGTGGATGTCTTTTTTTTGGGGGGGGATGGGGATGTGTGTGTATGTGTTAGTGTTATGTGGCTTAATCAAAAGATGTTGGATGGAAGGCATCTTCAAGATGCATCAAAAACACAAACTCTTGGATTTTTTCTTTCCAACGAGAAACTGCAACCCCCCACGACGACGTAGATATGTCAAACCATAAAGTGCAGGGCTGAAGTTCATCGATCTCCACTTAGGGATCGATATGGATTTTTTTAGTTTTTTTCGCCGTTGGATGGATCACGTTGTATATCCAAAGGAGCTTAGGTCTTATCAATGGAAACTGATCCCTTGGATTCTTGTTGCCTATTTTCAGCTGAAATCATGTGATTCCAGTGATTCCATTTTCTGGTGTGTTGACACACACACACACACACACCCTGTAACAATCCGTGAAACGCTTAGTCCCATTTTTTGTTTTTTTGTTCCTACGACCTTGGGTCTGAAAGTGAAAGTTTCAAGCTATTTCTGTCTAGGCCCAGGCGGCCTAGGCCGTGCCATATGTGGCTGGTTCTGGCAGGGTTGACAACCACGAAGCCACATGAAAAATATACGATGATCTTTTTGGACCCCAAAAAATGAAGAAAAAATAAAGGCTTTAAGGCCTAGAAATATGTAGAAATATGGGTCATAACTTACTAAAAAGAAAGGTCGCGGGTTCTTTCACTCATATTTTGTGGAGGTTTGTTTATCTGATTGCCCCAGGAAAATGATTCTTTTTAGAGGTATCATCATGATTCATGATGTGTCACCATTGAGGAGATTCATGATGTGTCACCATTGAGGAGGATTCATTTTTTTCCATACCATCAACTCAGCATTCACTCGCTGTAGGTCGGCTGTGGTTGTTGTAGTTCACTATAGGGTGTCCATGGAAGCTAGTAACTAGTTAGTAATTAAGCTGGTTACAATGTGGGCGTTACACATGGAGTGAAATCACCCACAGAAATTGGCCTTGTAAATTGGTAACTGTTTTTTTTTGAAAGCCCCTATGAGTGGAGTTATTACTGGCCAAACGGATCATATTTCACCTTCACCTAATTTTTTTTATCGAAATAATGGGATTTCCCTTACTACACCACCATTTGGGGTAAATCGGTCGTTCTGAGGTCGCGATTCAATTTGACTAGCAGTTACTATAACCCAACTTACAACTACCCTCCCTGAAACTAACATAGACATCGAAAATCCACCATTTGGATGGTAGTTACCATGAACGGTGGGGTCCCATTTTCATGGGCTATGTTAGTTTCGGGGATGGTAATTTCTTGCACCCTTTTCAACGGCCCTTAAGGCCATTTTCCGTTCACCCAAAGTCGCCATGACACTTCCATAAAGGCTGATGGTACCAGCAAGCCACCGGGTAAAGCCTGGCTTTGGGGGCTTTGAAAGTCGAGGGATGAATAGAACCCTCTACCCTCCAGGAAATTAACATATCCCACCTGGGGAAAAGGAAAATCATCTTCAAATATGCCTTATCAAGGGGATATGTTAATTCCCTGGAGGGTAGTAAACTAACATGGCTGGCTGGAATATCCCCAGACTTCAATAGGAAGTGTACATCGACTCAATCCGGGCCCATTTTCCAGCCTGCTATGCTATGCTTTACCGGAGTGTTTTTTTGACCCCAAAGGTGATCATGATCAGGAGGATAAAGGAATCATTTATCGCCCATCATCCATTAGTGCAAACTGCATGCTGGGTTCAAGGAGGGCAACATTACGAAGCCAAACAAAGGAACTCTTATAAGTGAAATCTTTCAAAATCACATCAAAATCACTATAGATATTTCAGGAGCTTTGGCTGGCTGTTCGTTTTAAGGAGTGTTTCACGTCAGCAGGTCTTTGGCTTGGAAACATGGAACCCCTAAAAGCAGAGCCTCAAGGAGATGCGAGCTTGGGGGTTCAAATACCTCCTCAACGAAAGGTGTTTGGATGTTCGGGTATGATCATAGTATGGAGATATGTTGATACGTACCCCCCTGTCACAAGAAGTTTAAACCATGAAACATGCACATAAATAAAGATAATAGCCTGCCGGAAAATACCATCCCTAAAGAACATGGAACAACGGAACAGTTATGACCTACTTACAAAGCATTAAGCAACTTTCAGCAACATTGTACTGTTGATGCTTCAGACATCCTGCTTGGGAGCTGGTAGGTCCTTTTTTTTATCTCATCCCAGAAAGTGGTTAATAACCATGGTTAGTAAGTCCCCTTTCAGTAGGGTTGTGGGACCCCTTCCAAATGGCCTTACTTCATGGCCTATAAATGATCCTCCAAGTGGGTCAAACCGATCAGCCGACCAGCTTTATACATCGATGTCTGTATCACTACCCCCCCCTTTGCCCCCCAAATCCACCTACATAAATTTAGAGGGTTTTTTATGGTAAAAAATTGCAACCTGGTTTCAAAAGGTGGCAAAAACCGTTATTTTTCCATTGGGTCTTTTGGGGGCTCATGGACTATAGAATGACTGTAGACACCTAGATAAACTATTTGAAAACGAAGCCCCTCCGGAAAGAAAAACATAGCTGGCTGGAAAATTCCCCATCTTTCTTGGTAAATACCTGCAAAAATTGTAGGTTCTTTCATGTTTTTTTCATGGTTATGTTAGTAACCGCTTTGCACATACAAATGCATGTATGTAGACTCTGCCAGGGAGCTGCCCAATCACAATGTGCAAACTATCTGCCAGATTCATGGACTTCAACTCAGAAAAGCTCAACGGGTCTTTTCCGTCGCAGGTCAGCGGTAAAAACACCGTTACACAAAAAAGATGGGATCAAATTTACCCTAAAAATCCAAAGCACTCCTGATCAAATAGGATCTTTTGTTTAAGCTTCCATCCATCAAAAATCAAATGGGACCTTACCAACGGACCCCTAAGTAAATTGCTAGAGCTATTAGATACTCAGGTTTAGGGGTCCGTGGACCGTGGGGCCCTGTTGGAGATTTCTTGGATTCCAATCCCATCTGAAAACAATAGGATTCTATATATTGTAGGTGAAGCCCCTTTCCAATCACACACATCTGAATCCTTAGGGATGAGATGACTGTGCCCCTTCACATAGGTCAATGTATGGTATTTACCTACTAATTGGCCATACAAATCAGCTAAATATATAGGTCCGACCATATATTCAGTGATTCTGACAGGGACACTTTGTGATGTTTGCTGGGATTCCACTATTTTTTGGGTGGTGACATTCATCCCAAAAAAAACAAAAAATGATCGCACAAAACCCGTTCCTGTGGTTCGCCTGTGTTCCATGGGACTGGTATATTTACCCTATATGAAAACCATGCACATCAAGCAAATGGAAGTAAATATACCATAGATATCCATAGATGGATCCTATAGGGGTTCTTACTAGAGTTTAAAGACTCGGTCTTCAAATTTTATATACATATTGTGGCGTCGAAATTTGAAATTGACAACAAAAAGCACTCTCTTTGGCAAAACTATATGGATCATGCCATCTGACCACACTCATCCACAATATCACCCAAAGTCATCCTCCAGGAAACTGACCCGCCTGAAACTCTGAAACTGCAAAACCATCACTCATTTGCCGGTGCAAACGCACCAGCCTCAAAAGTGGAGGTTTTTGTCGATGTGGCCATGGGATGGCGTGGTACTCCTTCAACACATCTACAGGGGTCATTATACTACAAACCCAAACAACGCACCATCAAGGAGAACTTCAAAATTGCCATACATTATGCATTGTTTGATCCGGCCCAAAATGGGTAACTAAATGATTCTAGTCTATCAGAAAACATGTTTTTGGCATCAGATTCTTGTAGCCTTTTTCTGCTTTTGTCTCCTCTCAGAACAACATCGTCAACCAATAAGGATTCGATTCCAACCCCTTTTGAAGTAACTTCCCCAACCATTTGGCCCTGGATGCAACAATGAAAACCAAGGGTTTGGGCCGTGCAATCCGGGAATATGTTTCAGGGGTACGGTATGATGCTTTCATTGAATGATTGGTTGGTGGTTAAGCTTGGTAGGTACAATGTATCATACATGGATTGCGTGTGGAAATATATGTAAATGCCGTGTGGTTTTACATTGGGTTAATGCCTGCTATAGAATTCAACTACCATACTCGGAATACATGGGTATGAATATTAAACCTTGATTGAAACACAACCCCTGGTATGAATATTGAAAGACGGCCCTGCGCGAGTCAATGTGTTTGACAACCCCTGTGAATCACATTATAAAAATAAAAATCTCAAATTATAACATATTGAATATTGACCGAATGACCTATGAAAACATCCAGATACAAAAGGGCACCACAACCAGCGAACGAAAACAAAACAAAAATCTATTCAAATAGTTTCACATGAATACCTGGCTGAATAAAAAATGGTATAAAATCATCCAACGGTTGGCAACACTTTGTTCAAAAACTAACCGATTTATAAGTGATCGCTGAGAATTTCATGAAGATCGAAAAATGAAAATAAACACTTGATTCCGTCATGAAAACTTCCCGGATGATCAACGAAATCGCAGCCTGTGATGGTAAAGCCCGTAATGAGATGGAGTGGCAAAGGCCTGAGGCACGAGGAACAACGCCTTTAAGCAACGTGCTTTTTTGGTACTGAACAATAGGTGGCGAAATAAATCCAATTGGGATTTCTTTCTACAATGGGTGTTTTTCCAAAATAGGGGTACCTCAAAATGGATGGTTTATAATGGAAAACCCTATTAAAATGGATGATTTGGGGGTACCCATATTTTCGGAAACATCCAAATATAACCCCTCAAGTTGGACAAAAAACATCCCTCCCCAAAACTTTGTTACCACGTAGAATCCAAACATCCGTCAGGAGGCCAACAGAGCAGGTGAAGTGGCCCTCTAATTGGAAGAATCCGCCCGAAACTCGTTGCAAGTAGCGCCAACTTGGCGAATCCGTATCCCAAAGCCATACACCGAGTCGTTGAAGTCACCCCATTCAATTCGGGGAACCATAATCTGCATAGGACGCCGGTTTTGGAATGAAGTCACCGAAGTCACCCCTAAACATACCAAAAACCACTGGGACATACAGATTCAAACACATATTTTGATAGAATTAGGACTGAATATCATGATGGAATCCTCGTGTGTGGACGCAACATCAAAACATCCATCGCATGCCAAAAAACGCATGTGATTTTTCCCCAAATCCTAGTGGGGCGCAGTATGCATATCAGGAAGCTGGTGATGCGGTCAATCAGCAGCTGTGAAGGGCAAACCGAACGACACGTTGAGAAATTTCTACCCAAAGCCATACAGCAGCAACCCAAGTGAACACTTCTTTAATTCGTGTAGGTTGCATACATAGCACACCCTCAAAATCAACATCGAGTTTGCGCGCATGGATGCCGTCATTGACCGCAGTGACGTCATTGAAAGAATCGACGTAGACAAGAGCCTCACAATCCTTCTTCCCCAAAAAGGGTTTTGCCTTGCTCAACCTCCTTGTTGCGTGTTTGGGAAACTTGCCTCAAGCACATGAGATCTGTGTGTGCGTCCCACTTCATTCATCGGCTCCGTCAAAGGCGCTGCATGACAGCGACACGGGGCCACCCGTGGCAAACGTATTGTAAGAAATTGTTCTGGAATCGCTATCCAGCCACATGCCTCAAGGAAAGAAACACTCTTGCTCCCCTGAGACAACAATAATGATAGAAGCTCAGTTCAAGTTTGGTTTAGCCTGACATTCATTGACTTGAACAAAACAGCTAAGTTAGATGAAACCATTAATATGGGAAAACATACTCCGGGTTGGTGTTCCCAAAAACCCCCCCACCCACCCCCCCAATATGAAAGGCGGACATTCACCTAAACTTATAACCAAACCTTCATTCATTACTTTGGCTTTCGTTCGCCATTTGCTGTTCTGGGATGTAGATCTCAGCATCGTTGAAGACCAAAACTATCCAAGAAAAGTTGTGATGCTTTGGGATGTTTCCACACTTTTACAGGTTGGAAGAAGGTCTTCAGCTGGTCAACCACCACCCCCCCAAAGTACCCCCCCCAGACATAAGGGTTTAATAGCCGGCCTTATTAAGGGAAACTTAATGGTTAATAAACCCTTAGTAAGGCCGGCTATTTCTGCTGGGGGAGTAGGTTGACTTGCCATGAAAGTTGAAAGTTGGGATACTCTTTTAATTTGTTCCAAACCATCCATTAAAAAAAAAAAACACCATTTGTGGCGGAAATCCACTACCCTCCCTGAAACTAACATAGCACCTGAAAATCAATGGTTGGAAGATGTATTTCCTTTTGGGATGGCGTATTTTCAAGTGCAATGTTAGTTGCTGTGTTAGTTTCAGGGAGGGTATCCCAATTAATTGCATCTGTGGTTGAGATGTTACATGGCACAGCTCCTGCTTCCATGAAGCTTTATTTATATCTTTTTAGCCTTGCACTCAACCGTCGTTTCGATGTATGGTATATATTTTCCTACGTTTGCTCATAGAAATCAACTATATAAATGTAGGTATATAAAAACATATGCCATACAAGGATCCTTAATGGGATATGTATTTTGACAACACCGTTTTGACCTGAGCCACAAAAAAAAAGCAAAGAAAGTCTTACTTTATGATACTGCTTGTTTAATAGGATGCTTATTATAATGCTTTGTTTCCATCCCCATAAAACTATAACTGTGTAGTTTTTCATCCCCTATATACCGTAAACAACCACCAGGGGCCCCTTGTTTCATTGCTTAACATTGTTTCGGAATCCTTGTCCAAGGCAGCTAAGGACATCACCAACTTCGGGAAGTCCATCTGGAAGGAGGCAACATCGGTCCGTCCACCCTTGGTTGGGTGGTTGCCGTCGTGGTGGTATACGTAGGTTTGACCAATCAATGTCGTTTTATTTGGGGAGAATGTCCCAACGAAAAATAGACGGGTTTTTAAGACGGACTACCCCCCTGAAAAGTAACATATCCCTTGCAAATTGATGGTTGGAAGATGGTTTATTTCCTTTCAAAATGGTCCCTTTTCAGGTGCTATGTTCATTTTCAGGGAGTATTTTTTTATTTCAAGATCACCCCGTGTCTATGACTTAAAACATATACAACCTTTCTTTCTGCTGAGATTGGTGATGATATTTCGGAGTCGAAGAATATCCATGGTCACTCGACTGATCTGTTGACTTGTGGACACGTGAAGACCTTAATCTCACTCTAGTAAGTAAGACACACGAGCACTAGAATCACAATGCTCAAGTGATGATACACATTTCAGCATCGCAGAAGGACCATACAAATTGCCCCAAACCCTTGATGAACACCACCCAGTAATCTACTTCACAAGAATCTCACCCCCAAAAAATCCACTTTTCCACGTCACCAGGCCACCGTTTTCGGAAGAACTTCCAATGACTTGCGGTCCAACCTCGAGGGTTGGAAGATAATCCTTCCGTTTGAGACACAGGAACTTTTCAAAGGGTGAAGTGTTCAACTGGCAGGGTGATATCAATCTGGGTGAACAAAATTGGAGTTCACCGTTCACCAAGCCTTGAAATGTGGGGCCCACAAGGGATTTCCCTACTATTCAGTACGTAACGTACCTTTTGAGAGAAAATTATACCATTTGGGAAGTAGATGGCGCAACTCCCATGTATTGGTTTATCATGGCTTCTTACTAAACCACCTTTTGGGAGTTGCGCCATCTACTTCAGTGTATGTATTTATCGGTCTTCTGTTTGACTGAAATTTGTGCTTGGGAAGCTTGGATGGTAGCTTCTTGTCATCCCTTTACCTCCCGGATTGATTAATTTTGGTTATTTTACATAGAACCTGAACATGATGATTTGGAAAATGATTTTCCTTCTCACTGGGTGCATGGTCAAGTTCCATGTTGAGCTTCCGGGGTGTATGTTTGCAAGGGTTTGTTGGATATTTCTTAGAATTCTGCCAACAATGACACCGAAAATTCCTTGGGGAGCCCCAAACCACGCCCAGTGATTCCAGGCATAGTAGTGATGGTCATACCTGGTTGATGCCGGTGGTCAGGTGGATGACTCAGGACCAAGGCGGAAACAAAAAAAAAACAACTCAAGGGTTGCTTGTGTTCGCTTAAAACATTGTCATGGTTATAAATATATCAATCTGAACTTTATTCACAAGCAGTTGTTGAGTTCAATTCATGTCAACCAAACACATTTCATAATCACGGGAGGTTCATCGCCGGACTGAAGTCAGAGTGGTGAAGTAGTCTACAGTTTGCCTGCTATCTCTTTCGTTTTGCAGTTCTAAACATGCCAGTTTTCTGCTCCAAAGTTTTCCAAGTACAGTACTGAACTTAACCATGCAATAGTGCTGATGGATGTTGATACACAAAAGGCAGTGAGTCCAGTGCGAACCAGGTGGTATGAATAAAATGGAATGTCAGTGAAACAGTGAACATATTAATTACACATATATATATATAATTATATATATATGAATAAATATGTGTAAACATACATATATATATATACAATTATGCACATATCTTATTCATTTCATACGTCTTTGTTCAAACATCGGGTATCCGTGTATCCATCAATCATATCCATTGAGATTCACATCCCCTGCCTCTTGGCCAGTTCTTCTAGCAATGCCAGCTCCTAGCGGGTCACCCCTGTGATGATGAATCTGAGGTTTGGGGCCCCCGAAACCTGAAACTAAACAGCCAGCCAACCAACAAACGCCCTTTTGAAAATTTGGCCACTCAAAGGGCCCCAAAAGGAAAAGGTTTCCAAGCATCCAAAAATTTCAGCTGCGAAGTTGCTGTTAGTTTCAGGGAGATTGATTAAAAACACCAAGTCAGAGATTCCGGATGTTTTTCCTGGGCACCTGGATAGATGAGATTCTTTCAAAACCTAACCTCCACCGATTTTTTTCGGGTGGGGGGAAGAAATTGACTCGTTTTCCGTTGATTTCTTGCTTCGTAATTCATCCCAAAAGGGTTTTACCAAGGCAAATCTTCACAAGGAGTGAAAGTCATAGGGTTTGATTGCTGTGGTAGATTTGGCACAATTTTTTTGGAGGACCCACGAATTAATCATCTTCCATGGGCCACCAACACAAACATGTTTAGATATGTTTTATGGTAATAGTAATAACCATGGTTATGTTTCATGGTTTTGGGGGCTCATGGTACAAACTACTCCAACAAAGTCGCATCAACTTAAATCATTGATCCTAGCGATTTCTGTTTGGTCTACCAAGATCTGCGCCAGGCTATAAGCAAAAACAACAAACATATGTAACATATTTGGTCAAAATGGATCATTAAAACATATTCCCAAGTAGAAAAGAACACAAAAACTTAATCGAAACCACCACCAACACAATCAACTGGCATAAACTACAACTCCTTCACCTGAAATCAAAGAGATTTTGTCAAAGGGGGAGTCCCCTGATCCTCTTCACCACCCCTATGGGGTGGTTGAGATGGTTGCCATAATTTGCCCAGAATCAACATGTTGCCCTGAAGAGATACCTTCATCATCGGTAACTCTCCACATTTCGCACCGAAACTTCGCCAAAGGTGTGGTCACACTGCCAAACGCTCAGCCCCCAAAATAGCAGGGATCTAAATGACTGATGCGGGATATATTCTACATAAGTGTACACTCTGGTAAACAAACATTGGACAATTCGTTTTTGATGATTCGGTTAGATACCTTCGATTTTGCTTAATTGTGGTTGGAAAAAACACATATTCCCCAAATGGTGGTTTAAATGGTGATTTACCATGCTAGAATCCGTAAACACATCACCTTAAACCAAACATCCAAGATACAAACAAAGGTGGACTTTTTGAAAATTCTTGACTTTCATCACCGCCCATGGTCCATTCCCGCACCTGGGAGAGCAATCTTTGTCTCTCCTCATCCTGATCACAAAAGCTGATTCGCATGGCCAAATTTTGCAACTGCTCATACCAAACCTTCTTGGTGGTTTCAACCCAGTTGAAAAATATGCTCGTCAAAATGGGTTCATCTTCCCCATATAGGGGTGAAAATAAGACATATTTGAAACGACCGTGACCACCACATAATATGAATGCTTCAACAAAAACAGCCGGAACAATGTAAATTTGAAACAGGATTCAGCATCAATCTTGCTTGCCCCCTTTCCCAGTGGTAGTGGCAACTAAAGTTCTCTATGAATTCCCTACACCAAAAACTTAAGAATCCTTCTGTTGACCATTACTCGGGCCCGGGGGCAATTCCCTGTGAATTGATTCGTGCCAATTCCCCCACCAAGGGGATCATGAATATCACGAGGCGTATACGACATATTTCTGCAGTAATGAACCACCCCTGAAGTTGAACCCGAAACGCCCCGAAAAAAAAGGGGAGCAAACCCCTTCCCGGTCGGAAATGGAACATTTTGTTGGACTCACGTTTCCAAATTTTTATTAAACAGGTCGAATCAAGCCATTTCAGAAAACGGTTCCACATGGCCCCACGTGGATGAAACAAACCATCAACATCGGAGGGACCGGCCTCCGCATCTTCCAACATCTGTCCAAGCAACGCACGTCGTCGTGACCAGCTTTCGCCTTGGAGATCTTGGTCCATCCCGAAACGGTGGCGAACGATGGACCGGAAAAACCATGGGATGATACGAGTAGGTCGTTGATGGCAACCAGAAATCCGGTTATATAACCAGTTGGTATGGTAGTTTTTTCCCATTTTTTATAGGGGTTTTATACATCCAAACGGTGGTTGGCCTTGGGATTTCTGAAGCATCAACAGTTGTTGTTCTCTTAAGGATCGGGTTGTGGGAGAAATCCCAAACCCACAGGATCCATGGGACGAACGGTATATTTACTCGGTCATTTCCCCTTGTTCATGTGGCCATTTTTCACCGGTAGGTAAATATACCATACATGGATCCTATGGGAAATGGCCTATTGTCAAACGAAATATGTGGTACTTGGATGTCCCGTTGGGTTTGTTAGGATCAATGGGTCGTTTCACCCCAATGTATCCCAGTTATAAGTAGGTTATAAGCCACTGATCCCGACCATTGATCCTAACTTCCTGGGACATCCAAGTAGACCCCTTGGAAAAAGAGGGAGCCCTTATAATGGAATGAACAACTACTGTAATCTCAATAGAACTGGGTCGTACAACCCCCCTACATAACCCAAACAACCCCTTATAGGTTGTTTCGATTGCTCACATTGAAATTACACCAAGACTATACTTGGATTACATTCGGAATTCCTTATATACACTCCTCAACACTAACATAGCCCCCTGAACATCGGAAAACGTCACCTGGGGGGGGTCTGAGAACTCAACTTTTTCTTAGAAGAACCCCACTTCACTATGATATCCCAAAAGCGACAGTGTGAGCTTGGCCCTTGAGGTGGAGAAGAGCCCAGCTCGTGACATGTGGGTTTTCCCTGGTTGAGCCAATTTCGATGGCCAGTGCTAGGGGACTCTTGACCTGTGGTTTCCCTTAACAAGGCCTTACTAGGGCCGTATTTCTTGGGGGGGGTGGCATTGGGGGGGTACCCTTAGATTCCCATGAATTCTTGGGAAAAAACCCTCCTTCTCAAAAGAAAAATTGTCTTCCAACCATCCATTTTCAGGGGCGAGCTGTTAGTTTCCGGAGCGTATGCCCCCTCTGAGTTGCAACGGTGGGTCAAATCAACAGTGGTTTTCATCGAAGGGCTGACCGAAGATGGCTGTCAATCATCTCTAAATCTACACAATCAAACACATTCGCAGGTCACACAACTTTTCTACATATTGTGTATGCAATAGCTAGTTTTTAAAAAAGATACTCAAACCTGTATCGCACATATCGTATCTAATTGCACCATCTCTTCTCCTACATTATCTGAGAAACATGAAATGACATACAACGAACATCATGCAAACAGCCCCCCACCGAGATTGTCAAAATCCACTGAGATTTTTGCATAGACAAACTTGTTCCTTGGCTCCTTATAAATCTCAAATACCTCCCCTCAACTGTTTTTTTGCTCCAAAAAAAGATGAAACAAACTGGAAAGAACTTCACGGTTAATTTTCCAACTAAAGGCCTTTGCATATGGGTGTTTCCGTACATGGTGGTACCCCCAATCTCCACCCCAAAATGATCATTTTTAGTAGGAAAACGACCATGGGTTTGTTGGGGAAACCCACCATTTTAGGAGTTGCCCCCCATATTCTACAGAACGTTTGTAGTACTTTGAGAAGTTGATTTCTTCTTCGATTGGAGATTGGAGATCCGATTTAGAGATTTCAAGGAGCGACGCCTCACTACGACCCGCCGGGAGCTTTGGAAAATCGGCCTGGAAATAATGCATGTTTTCTATGATTTATACATGCAAGTGTTTATGAAAGGTATTAGTTAAAGGTATTTGTAAAGTCATCTATACGCATCTTTAAAAAGGCCTGTATATTTTTTGTTGGGAAATCCCTTCCTAAATAGTTGAACCCACACATATGAACCCTTCATTAGTTGATCTGTTTCATGGTTTCCCGGCCACTCTTGTGATTGGTGCGAAGCAACAAAGTGCTGAAGAGAAGCTCAGCCTCTTCCCACCACCCCCCGCGACAGCTTTGAACATTTTGAAGTAAACGCCATGAGACAACCATTTCTTTTTTGGTTACCTTTCTATTGACGACCTTTGCTGCATAGAACAACCTGATGATGTCTGCGGAAGGAGTCCAATAATCCATGTTTCACCATTTTTGCTTGGAAGCTCACAGCTGAATGATATGTATTCATTGATGGTCTAATGGTCTAGTAGTCAGTTCGACTATCTCACCGACTTTCAATGAAGACTGAGAAATTCACGGCATATAACACATTATGATGAGCTTATTGCGGATATTTGTACCCCCAGAAACCCGAAACCGCAATCCTCCCATGGGTTTCTTGAACTACTACGTAGTATAGGCCTGCAAAATATTTCTCGAAAACTGTATCACTGCTAGGGGAGATGTTGTTGCTGTTCTTTTGCGACAACTATTTCATTTTCCCACATATGATTGGACCCACAAACACCTCCTGAGGTTCGGCCTTTAGGGGGCCCAAACACTGATCCTCACAAGGTATCTGGAGGAGTTTGGAAGACTCGGGAATGAACGCTGACCTCCGGATTCAAATGTGCAGCATCAAACTTCTCTCTGCATTGCCAAGCACCTTGGAGGTTCGGGCTGCAACTTCCGGATGCAGAAAACCCCCACAAAATGCGATAACCAAACGTCACCAGGAAACGATGTCATGACTCCCGTTTGTTTCTAGGGGATCACTGGGGGGGAGCATTCCAAGATGAAACCTCAACATGTTTGTTTTTTGAAGGATATACCCTTGGGCCCCAAGACTCATTCCGAATTCTTTGGTGGAAAAAAAATCCTTTGTGTGACCATCATTCGAAGCATCCAAACCATCAACGAATCGGCTCCCTTTGTTGTTTCACTGCTCAGTCGTGACCAAAACCCCCCGACACTTCGGCGGCGACTTTTCGGTCCAATTCAACGAAGTCTCACGACTTTTGGTAGGGAAAAAAACCACACAAATCTGAGAGTCCAACTACAAAATGGCAAACTAGTTGGTGGTTGAACCAACCCATCTGAAAAAATATGATCGTCAAATTGGATCGTTTCCCCAGGTAATGGTGAAAATAAAAAATATTTGAAATCATCACCTAGCAATAGGTTTTTTCTCCGTTTTCCGGCTGGGTTGGAGCAACGTTACTTCCTGCCCCGGGCGACCTTTACCCATCTCAAATTGGCTTCCATTCCCATAGGCCCCATAGGCCCCCAGACTCACAGAATCAGCACTGCACAGCAATACCGCTCTGGAACTTGCAAGTGCTTCAGTCGCCTGAACCGCAACAAAACTGGCTGACCTTTTTAAGGATCCAAAGAAAATCATCCATCACACACGGGAGTTATCTTTTGGTTTAAAGGTTATAATTTGTAATAGAGTCTTAAGGAAGGCCATCATGATCGTGATGTGAAGGTTTTTGGCAAGTCATAGGTATATAAAAATATCATGCTCATACTTTAGTTCTGGCCTCCTGATCCCCAGTCGGGTTTATGAAACTTCAAACATGGAATTCTGGTTGGTGTGACTTTGGCAGGATTCACGAAACACGATGGACTGAACATTAAAATCATTTCAAGTGATAAAACTGGCCAATGTTTTTCTTACAATCATGTCATATCATATAACTCGCCCATTTTTTTTCCATTCATTCCTTAATTCCCCCTCTCTAAACTAGAAAAAACAGAGAGAATCAAGGTTTTCAGTGGTCACTGGTGAAGTGGGTCCCCCATTCATTCTTCATTTCCATCAGGTACACCAGACACAAATTCAATGAATGTTAGAGATCTGGTCAGGGTGGGCAAAAGGCCTTGAAAACGCTGCTTCAGGACATGAATTCTCAGAACAACTAAGGTCCTGGAAGTTCATCAATGTTGTTGAACCAGTGGCTCATGTTCATCCTACCTTAAATTAAATGAGCATTAACAAATACGACATGCCACTAGAACTTTCTGGTTTGCATGAAAGAAATCAAATCACTTTCTGTACAATACTAGTT
>DF239179.1:58258-78617 GCA_000507305.1 Breviolum minutum Mf 1.05b.01 | reverse complement strand
GTGGTAAAAAAAAAAAAAACCTAAAAACAAATCAACCAAAACCCCTCCATCTCAAGCCTGAGAAGCATGCAAGTATAACACCAATGCCCCCCTGAGAAGCAGCAAACGCAAACCGGACATCTCAGCACCAAAAGAAATCACCCCACGACGATGATAGCACTCCCCCTTGAACGTGGATATCTGTCAAATACCTTCATGCCAACATGATCCATTTTGGAGACCCGGGATTATCCTCATTTTCCAGTGGCTTCAACACCTCCACTTCTATCATTATTGAAGTGTAAGTCAAAGACCACTACCGATAGGATCCATGTATGGTACGTATATGTACCCACATTTACCATGAAAATTAACAAAATGTAGGTAAATATGCTATACATGGATGGTATGGGTTACAATTCTAGTGCCTTGGAATTGTTGATTAAAAATCCCTACTAAAGTACTTTTTTTTGAAAAAAACAATTATTCAATGGCCTTCGGACAGGGAAACATATTGTTCACCGGCAGACTTCACCAACAAACAGCTCTCACTAATACAAACAGTAAAAGATCAGCCACCTCCACAAAACTGTGCCATGGTCAATGGGAAATGGGTATGGCACAAATCCCAATGGACATGTTGACTCGAGTCACTCCACTGAAAAAAACATATTACCCATAGCATCCATGTTTGGTATATTTACCCACATTTGGTTGATTTTTATGGCAAATGTAGGTAAATATATCATACATGGATGCTATGGGTTATGAAGATTGTCTTAAGTTTGATGAAAAGTACGAATCACAATATTTTGCGACACTTCTTCCAAAATCATAATGCCTTCAACCCACAAGAACCAACAATGGAACCTGCCACCATGGCAGGTAATAAGCTCTTGGCTTTGTTAGGGGAGGTGAGTAAACAACAGGTCTCTCCAAGCATTGATCTTTTCCAGTTACAAGTTGTTGCTGTGTCTTGCTATTTTCCATTGAAATGACGATTGTGAGAAGGAAATCTTCCCACAGCACTGGCATGTTTTTTTGAACAGAGAGTCGGGAAGCCAATTGAAAACCACCTTCACAAGACCTTCTTACATTCCATAGAACCCATGCCATCCATGTATGTTCACCTACATTTACCACAAAAATCAACCACATGTAGGTAAATGATATACCATACATGGTTGGTATGGGTAATGGTTGGTTCATACTGATTCTCATAAGGGGCGATCTCACAATTGATTGCTAAAGCATCTCATGACTTTGGTTCACCGAAGAGTGGGCATTTTCAGACTTTGATTCTCGGATTCCCCTACCAGAACTGCATTTTTTTCCAGGTACCTGTTGCTGAGTTTCGGGGGAATTCGCCAAGTATGACCCCTACTCTTGATGGAAGAAATCCTGCACCAGTTGATATGATTCAATATCCCGTTATTCACAAGGTTTTATACATCCAAACGGTGGTTGTTAGGGATTTCTGAACCATCAACAGTATGACCAAGCCACAACCCTCCTCGGAATTTTTGGGTTTTGGCTCGCACCGCACCTCGATCGACAGAGCTAATTTCTGTTGCTGAGCGATGCAACCCAAATCCTGGAGGCCGGGGGGACTGAAACCTTAGGAAAACTGTAGGGGAAGCCAAGCTATGACAATTGGCAGGGGGAATTCTAAGGGGATTTCCTGGGAAACACTGGGAAACCCCTAAACAACAAATTGGTGAACTTCGAGAGTCGTGACATGGGGGTGTTGATCCAAAAATTGGGGGAAACACCCCCAAAATGCATGATGTATAATGGAAAACTTGAAAACCCTATTTTAATGGATGATTTGAGGAAAAACCCACTATTTTCGGGAAACATCCACATCTGCGCATTCAGATCGGATGTGCAGCTTGCCGAAAAAAGCTGCTCTGACTCAAAACCCTCAAAACCTCACCGTTTAAACTCATCACTGGCCACGCAGAAAACTTTTCCCCACTTTCGGATAGCTCCATTTTGGTACCTTTGTCTTGCGGAGCTTTTCTCAATTTGTTTTTGAATAGAAGCCCGAAACTTACCTCATGAAAGGTTGCTGTCATTGCTCCCCCAATGAAATTTTTAAGTTTACAGACTAAGGGCACAACTTAGGTCCCTTAGTACGTTGTGAAACATTCATCTGCCATTTAACACTTGAAATCAACCCATAGGTTGCCGGTATGATTTTTTTGAAGAGTGATTCTCTCCAAAGTTTTGCCCAAGTAGATACACAAAAAAGTACAGTAAACCAAACAAACAGCAGCTCGCGCCCCCCTAAAAAAAGGGTGATTGATTGGGGAGACAATTATTCCTGGCCTTTTTTGGTGGAAGGCATGCCTATTTTCAGGGGCAAACCTGCCTGCCTGGCTGTTAGTTTGGGAAGGCCCCCAACGTTGCAGTTTGATGCAACCAGCTGTGCACCTGGGTACCCTCAGCACCAAAAAGCTCGTGGGAAGCCACTGGAACCAAGGCGTACCTGCGGTGAAAAATTGGCCCGTTTTGTTGATCTTTCGTTGAGCAGTACCCTCTGGTAAACTAACATAGCAATGGAATATCCCCATTTTCAATAGCCAATGCATCTTCTAAGGTTCCATTTTCCATTGCTATGTTAGTTTGCCAGAGTGTATTCGTTTCACAGACCATTGCCACCATCTCCGTTTTGCCACCTTTTTTTTCTGAATTCAGTAAAACTTCGGCCTGTTAGGGACTGCAGGGAGTGGTGGTCAACAAAAACATGTTTTTCCCTATGAAACATATATCAATTGGTGCTAAAATCGCAGGTTTCGAGAGACTTTGATTTTTACCACAAAAAACGCAACTTAGCAAATTTACATCAAAAGACAACAACATGTTTATTAATCATAGAATGGAAACTGAATTGGCACAAGTGCAAATCATGCCCCAGTTATAGGGGGACTCAATCATGGAGGATGATTTTAACGGTGTGGTTTTCATGTCCTTGGAAGCCCTTTTGGCTTTTTGTTTCCTCGGAAAACCCACCTTCGTGAACCCTTCAGACCTCCCAAAAATCTGCTGCTCCCAAGGTGCTCATCCATCTGTGGATCATCGTTGAAGGCCACGTTGAGGCGTTCAAGTAACGCAGCCATTTAAGGGCGACGAGTTGGAGCCCTGGTTATGAATGCTGTATGGAGGGTGTCAACTGGCCCAGTCCCTACAAAATCCCATGGGACGAAGGGTATATTTACCTACAATTTGGTTGATTCTTATTGCTACATGTAGGTAGATCATATACCATTTTTATGGATTCTATGGGATTGGCAATATACAGATTTTTTCTTCAGCCATGAAATAACTGGTGATCACAACCCCCACCTTGTTAGGGAAAATGGTCATCCCAACAGCTCATGAATGCTCAGAGCACAGCCGAAAGAAGGATTCCAACATAACCCATCGGGATGATTCATGGCATGTCATGTCAGGGTTTTGAACGTTGCTGACCGTTGAAGAGCACGTGGTGTTGCAAGTGATTGGATATATAATATACCCACACTCGTATGGTGGTAGATTTACCTACATGGATGGTTAACTTTTATGGAACGTGTATCTCCACATTGAGTGTCATGCGGTATATGTTTTTCTTTTTTCTCTCGTGTTTTAAAGTGCATGTATGAGTCGCTTGAAACTCAAAAGACTGGGTTCACATTGAAAAAAACAATGAAAACTTAGTTCCCAAACGCTAAAGGTTTGACTTAACTTTTAGTGAGTTACATTTACAACCTTGAACTCAAAGTTCAAGGTTATTTTTTTGGTAACATCTAAGATTTGGGTGTTTCCAAAAATAGTGGTTCCCAAAAATGGATGGTTTATAATGAAACACCCTATTAAAATGGATGATTTGGGGGTACCACCATTTTAGGAAACCTCCATTTGCTATGAATGTTTGTTGTCAAATCAAATCACAACTTTGAGCCTCTTCAAAGCTGGCGGTACTGACTTTTTTTTCAGACAGACTCTCCTCATAGGAAGGGAGACATTCATGACAAAGCTGAACATGTTTTTTTCCGAAGATGAGTGTAAACATTGGAAAACAGGGATCCTATAAACTCCACGAAACCCTGGAAAACAGCCGTTGCGACGTTAATTTCCATCAACTTGAAACCCCGAAAAAACCAACCAGCCACAGTTGCCTACAAAAATGGTACTTTCCCATGTTTTCCAGGGATGATCTTTTAAACCTCTCAATCTGAGCCAACAAGGAGTCCAAAGTGGATTTTCAGGATGTTTCATCTCAACGGCAAAAAAAAACCATCCGCACCAACCAAAAATTCATATTAGTACACCCCTGAAGTTTAACATAGACCCTGAAAATGATGGTTGGAAGACGAGCCTTTCCTATTGGGTTTTGGTAACTTTTTCAGGGGCGAAGTCCTGTTAAGCTTTCTCACTCCCAAACACTCAATGGTATGGTATATTTAGGTCTACCCCCTATACCCAGTAACAGTCACAAAGGAAGGTTTATAGGGATTCCTTACTCAAAATGTTATAATCCTGGTGGTGACTGTTATTGGGTGGGGGGTAGGTCCAAGGTATATTATGAAATACATGGATGGTTATGTTTTGGGGTATTTTGGTAAATGTAGGTAAATATTGGAAATTACATTTCATAGCATACAAGGATAAACATTTTATTGGTAAATGTAGGTAAATATAACATACATTGAGTGTTTGTTATTGTGATCAGTCAGCCATTTCGTGGGATCAAACCCATGCCCAAATTGTCTTTTAGAGTAGAAGTTGACATTTTAAGGATCACCCCTACGGAAACGCACCAGGATGGGCTGCTTACCAAGGGCGCATTAAATACAAAAATGCATGGCAAATCAAAATCAGATGTTTTTTCTGGCATCTTGCATCAAATACAGTACATCCTTCAAATCCGCAACTTTAGAAAAAAATCAGGAACAAACATCAAGACAAACACACCTACTAAATTGACATGTTCACCACACAGAAACCGTGGTGATTAATAACCTGCTAAGCTAAACACAGCTTCCCACAACCCGGTGCATTGATACCGACATAACTGGGATCATCATCCCATCATCCAAGCCTCACAACTCTACCCTAAGTCTTCCAAAATCCTCCAGTCATACCGACCGTGAGGAGCACTGGTTGGCGGTTTCAACCTGATTGACAAATATTATTACTCAAATGGGAATCATTCCCCCAAGTAGAGTTGAAAATAAAAAAAATGTTTGAAACCACCAACCAGATTCAGTGTTTGGACCCCCAAAATCAGGTATTTGTCAGGAGGTGTGAATGGACCCGGTCCAAATATCGATCCTCACATGGAATCACATGGTATTTGGGCAGACTGGGGCTAGATTAATTTTCTGACACATGGCACTACTACCCTAGTCTTCCAAACCATCCTCCAGTCATAGTTAAAACCCCAGCCTAAAAGAGATGGTTTGGGGGTTTCGTTCTTTGGCACGGATGAATCACAAGGTGATTTTTCCCATCCTAGGACCACCCAATTATTGACCAACACACATTGATTCAGCCAAGTACAGCATTGCAACACACATACTTGAAACACTCTGCTGGCCTCAACAAAAACTTCACCCAAAAACCATACCACGGGACATGGGACTGGCATGTTTACCTACGTTCAAAATCACCCAAATGTAGATAAACATACCACGCATATATGGTATGGATCATGATCCAAACATCTTCTTTGGATGGGCAGCGTTGCATCACATCATCCTCTGTTTTTTGATCAGATCCTACGATTGCGTCTGCGTTTTCAGCACTTTGGCAACTCGACTACAAATTCTCTTGAAAATCAACTGCTTGGTCAACAAAATCCTGTTTCTTTCTCAACCAGCTAGGTTATAAATCGTTGTTCTTAAGCAAAACACACGATTCGCACAATCATTGTCTTGATGAATGATACATATAAAATCATTATAAAGTAACTAACTACTTAATACAATACATCTATTCCATCTTTACAGATTACATTCTCAAGAGCCCCACACACCAAACTCCGCTTTTTCTATGTACAAACAAAACCCCTTCCTTTCAGCTCACAAAGGAACCTGACGACGTGCAGAGGCTGGGGCCGTGTGTGCCCAAGGATCGAGCCGTTGAAACTCGTTCACCCAACATAATTACAGCATTTCTAATGCACAATCCCCAAAGTGCTGGGGGAATTTGATTTGACAACTGCGGTTCAGAAAAATCAAAATCATGGCCTAATAATATCTACACATTAAATACACCTGGAACCTCTTTGTCTTTTTGTTTTGGGGGTTGAACCCTCCAACAGAAGGCCTTTTCCAAATCAAACAGCTGGGTCGTCAATGGGTTCCAGGTATATATATATATAAATTTATATGTATATATTTGTAATAATTACACCCTCAGGTTAAACATNTCATGCCTTTGAATTTCATCATTCAGTGTGACAAAATTATCAATGTTATTGATACGAGCTTGTTTGGCTGCCAAATCTGCCGCACTATCAGCAATGTAATCAAAAGCAAGGTCAACATCAGTGTCCGAGGTTATCTGCATATGACTGGCTACTTTTCTTAAGACAATGGAGTCATGACACATTGACTTCAAGTAAAAAATTAGTTGCCTGATTATATCGATGTTGGCCCTCTTATAATGAGCTTTAATGTCGGGCTCAGCAATGACATCTTGCACCACCTGGATTGCGTATGACGAGTCAGAGATTGCCTCAACATTGGTGGAGGATGCCACGGCATGCACCAGTGAGGAGAGTTCTGCTCGATTGTTGGTCTGGTGTCCATGAACCCTGGAAAGTACCAAGACGTCAAAAGCAGGTATGGTAGAATCGGCCTTGTATTGTTCAACCACTTCACGTTTGTGTTCACCAATGAAAGTCGGTATGGTGATTACTGCATATGCTGAGTGCAAATGTGTGGCTTTATTATTGGGAATGGTGCTACCATCAGTGTATGCTATAACCTTCTCACATGTATGTTCGATTTCATAATCAAGCCCTCGTGAAAGGCAAAGTGCCTGCTCCAGAGTCCAGTCGTCATGAACAGGGAATAAAGGGCAATGCAAGAAAGACTTATGAGTATCCTTGAGATCGTTGATTAGAGCTTGGTTATTCTCACGAATGGTCTGTGTCACTGTTTTCATTGCCCACTTGGTGTTCCGCCCTTTTCTTGAATCGGAAAAGGGCCCATCCACCAAACACATTCCCAGTCCCAGCCGGCCGCCTCTTCATCTCCCAAATGTCCATCAAGACCTTTCTTTAGTAAAGGCTTACCTGGCAGGAAGGCGTTTCAATGAAAGGGTTTGAACATGAAGACAGGGTCAGCATCCTCAAAATAGTCAGCTTGAGGGGTCAGGATACTTAGGAGGGGAGTTTTTGTGTTGTAGTTGACATGGTGGTTCACCAAAATCCCAAGAGAAGCAGTTGAGATCTATGCGAAACCTTAGCCCACAAAAAAAGTGGGAGATGCACCCCACAATAAACTGGTGCAGGATTTTCGGCATTGACGCAACCTGACACCATTAGCTATGTTCATAGCAACACCCATCTTCCCTTTTTGGCTGTGCAAAAACTTCACTTTTACAAACGTGTTGGTGGGTTGCAATCAAAAAAACACCTTCTTTGGGGATTGAAGACGGTCTACTCCCTATACATCCAAACACCACCTCAAAGGTGTTTGAACCCCCAAACTCACATCTCTTGAGGCGAGTTTGGCTTTTAGGGGTTCCGGGTTCTGGAATAACACCTACTAACCAGGTATTTGGAGGATTAAACCACAATTCGCTAGTTTCTGAGAACAAAATCAACTCGACTCCATTCCAAAAAGAACAGCCCGGGCCCCCCCAAAAAAATAGGCAGTTTCTGCTCAAAGAAGAAAGGATCAAACCTAGGATCAATTTGTTTGAGGTGCGACCGGTATCTTAGTTTCAAGGAGGCAAAACACCCTTTACCATCCCACTTCCAATTCACATGGAGGAGTTGGAAAAGGTGGACTCAAGTCCTAGGAAAATGTAGCGGAAATTGGCAGGAGGATCCTTTACCAACCATCATCTACTGAGAGCACCCAGCAATGAGTGTATGAAAGTTTTAATTCAGAGGGCTTTCAGCCACTCAAAGGGTGATGGGATGATTAATGAAAATCTCCCAACCATATGATTCGCCCAAAAAAACATGGGGTTTTGTAATGAAACCAGCCAAGCCATGGTTTAAGCTAAAAACAACTAAGCATGAAAACTAGGTACTTTTGGGCAGCCAGTGATGTTGGGAAGTGTTTAACGTTGGCTGTGTAGCCTCGGATCGTCGGCCCGACCAACCACTCTGAATTTCAGGGGCGAACTGCCAGCCTGGCTGTTTATGTTTCCCCCCTTAAAGGCCATCATCAAAAATGCTTGAGTAGTCACCATCGGTTTTTTCAAACCGATTTTGCAACCCCTTTATAGACGGTGATGTGGCCATGTTCATACCCAACCCGGACCCGAAAAGGAACACGAATATTGCACAGCCGACTATAAAATTGATGAACCAAACAAAACAACGAAAATCAAGTTTTAAGGCATTTCCAAAAAATGGATCTTCTGAAACCTGCAGTGAACTCGGTTCATTTTGTAGGCCCTTTTCTTGGAGTTTTCCGTTCAACCAAAGATTCCACGCAGCGTCTCCCATTTCGGCAACCTGTGTTCAGCCAAACCCTCCGCAGCTTCAGCCAAACCTGGTCGTTGATTGATTGTTGCTGGGTGTAACTGGCCAGCAAGCTGTAAACGTAGTCCCCCTAAACCAACATGAATGTATTACCATGATTAATCTTAAGCCACCACAAAGCCATGTATGAATAAACCATATGATTTTTGTATGGACTTTTTGGGTACCACCGACAAAGGAAACAAACATGAGTGTGCAAGTCGTCACAAATTGGATCATGATGTTTTGGATTTTTTGGGGGGGTAAGATATTGATGATATATGATATAAGCAATATACCGTACGAGTTACTTACATCGACCAACGGCCACGTTAACAACTCAACCTCAAATGCACTGAGTCTCCATCAAATTGATTTTCAAGTAACAAAAGTTAACAGTATAGCACTTCTTTTATATCAAAATCTAAACGCCAGCTTCCAAACACAGAGTTTTAAAACATGCCAACCAACACATTTAAGACATTAAACATCATTAAACTCAACTCTTCCCACCGGTCAACCAATACCTTTGAAGTAAGAATTCCCACCGGTCAACAAAGCACATTCGCAAACTTCGAGCTTGCTTTTGTTTGATCTGCCTGACGTCCAGCTTCACTCTGAAAATAAAGGTATGCCTGGCAACGGCGGTTGGCTATTTGATACGGAGAGTGACAAAGGTGTATACTCCGTGTTTGTTGGGTCTTCAGCGGCACTTGTATAAGGATGTTGATGAACCGAGCAACAGTTTAAAGGAATATGTAAGAAAAAAAATGGTTAGATTCTCCGAAGTACAGTAGTCAGTTTGCCTCCGAAGAATGATCCCAATTGTCTTTAGAATCTCCAGACATCTCCCGTGGTAGAATCTGAAATGAAACCAACCAGCACTTCATCTGAGTTAAAAGTTATCTTAGTGTCCATTAAATACTGGTTGTTTCGTAGGGATCCTTAAAATGTTTTGTTTGTCATGTCCATACAACTGGGTAGCATAATCCCCTATATACCTAAACAACCGTTTCTTTTCATTGTTCATCTGGGTAAATCTTGTCATAATTCACCATGAATCATGGGGATTTCCCGGATTTTTTTACATCAGTCAAGTTGGGGGAGGTCGTTGCAAAACTATGTGCAAAAACCAATGTGGTCACCGACATGTTTGAAACACCACCACTTGCACCCATGAAACTTAACAGTCACAATTCCCGTTTCCCAAAGTTCAGAATAACATGTCATGTTTGACACTCATCAAATTTCATCCTTCATATATATTCCACCATTTCTCTGACAAACTTCCTCCCCATGTCGTCCTTGAAAGGTCAAAAACTCAGGGATTGATGGTGTTTCCATAGGTTTGAAAAATACACCCACCCTAAGGATCATTGGACCCTCCAATGGAAGGTTTTTAACCTGATTAAAAAAGGATTTGGTCCTCAAAATAACCAGTTTTGAGGGTTCACGATACTGAGCGGGCAAGCACAAAGTGGGGCAAAGTCCGGTAAACGTAGGGGTTGACACAGTGACTTTGAAGATATTAAATCTGTTCTCTTGTGACTTGGTTCGTTGTGCAGTAATCATAGTAGACCAAGAAGGGTGTGAGATCATCATGAACATTCATTAATATCAAAATCCAAACTTCATCAAAATGAGTTCTTCCATGTCTACCTGATACTGTTGATGGTTCAGAAATTCCAAACTAACAACCACCTGGGATGGTGCTAAAACCCTGTAAAATCTGTAAATAATGGGATAAACTACCAACCTCAACTGGTGATCGCCGGATTTCTGAACCATCAACAGTAGGACTCCAGTCACCAACATTTGTTGCAACTTCCAAAACAAAAACAACAAATTGCCGGCTCCACCACCAGCAATAACACCATCAGAACGAACATGACCTCGTGATTCGATGTCATCCACATTTGTTCTTTGTCGATAGTAGCTTGGTTTTTGGTTGACTTTGCGCGGAATGATGGTGTTTTCGGAACAGTTCCAGATTCCAGATTCATGGTGGCTTTATGATACGTAAATTTCCATAAATGCTTCATCTACAATCTACAAGAGTATGTTTTATTTCAGTAGTAGAAAGTCGCGCAACAGTTGAGGCTCAACCTTGCACCCGAACTTCGTCCAGGTTACTAAACTCCATGAGCTCCCAAAACCATGAAAAATAAAGGTTTGGGCCACCTAAAAACCAGGATTTTTATCATAAAAACCTCTAAACATGTAGGTTTGGGCTCATGGTTGATTTGATGTCCAGCTCCCAACTATTCTCAACATTGCAACTTTTTTTGGATGGTCATCCTGTCCGCTGTACGGCTCATCTTCAGGATGTTTTGCGAATCATGATGCAGGTGCTGCAGGGGTAATTATATGGATGTTTCCGAAAATAGGGGTACCCCAAAATAGATGGTAGTTTATAATGGAAAACCTTATTAAAATGGCTGATTTGGGGGTACCCCTAATTTCGGAAACACCCATATGACACCAACCTAAACAATGCACGGATTTTTAGGGGGAAGTCCCACGAAATCACGTTTGCACCATTTGCAGTGTTTGATCCCCTTAAAATGAGTAATTTAATGACCCCTGTTCCATCCGAACGGAAATTTAATGGGATGATCGTCCAAAGAACTTCTCCAAATTTGTCATGCTCGAAAACACTTATATCCCATATGCTCATGGATATGGCATATCTGCCTACATTTGGCTTAAATTTATGGTAAAGCTGGGTAAATATACCAGTCCCATGGATCCCATGGGTATGCTTGTTAAAATGGCTTCATCCTCCCCAACTTGTCGGTAAGTGGTTGATTTCCTATGCCCGGCAAGTGGGTTGGGTCCAAATGAGCCACGAGCAAAAAACCCTCGGAAGATACTTTCCGTTGAATCCTCGTTGTTTGAATAGGGATCCTTAGAATAAGGTTTATTACAATCCCCATATAACTGGGTAGGATTTCATCCCCTATATACCCTAAAAAAGTGGGGCTTTTTCATTGCTTAAATCACCCTTACAGCAGGTGAAATTGAAATATAACCTCACTCAGCCATGTCGGACCATGTAATAAATCAAATATTACAACTTCATCAGTTTTTCCTACTGAAAAGATCACATCTCATTCCCGAAAGTTTCATCAGATTAGCCGCTTAGCCGCCAAGTTTTTCTGCCCGCCCTAAGAATCACTGGGTTTGGATGTGTACAGCAGAGGTCTTTTGGATCTCCAAACCACCAGGAACTTGAACTCCCATGATTCTTAGGGTGGTAATGACCCACCGAATCCCTTTTGGATTCCCTACGCTAAAACTAGGTCCTTGCTGTGGGGCCGCAGTGGTCACAGCCGGCTTCGCTGAAATCTTGTCAGACATCTGCGTGAGGTCAAAGAGGCGACCGGGGAATCCGGGCACCAAACTTGGGGTTTGAAGAATGGCAGTGGGTAAAACCATGGGTTTTTCTCAACATGGCGAGCTGAAACATCACCATTTTCAGATCTGAAACATCACATATATCCATGTTTTACTGATGTCACACCACTGTCATTTGTTTCTTTTCTTGTATGACCTCATGAGAATTTTATCTTCATATTCGTATTGTAGGACCCATCAAAAGCAATGAGTAGCAGGTTGAAAACTCCTCGAAACCGGAAATCCCCAAACATATTTCCATGAACATGAAATGAATTCGAACATCATCAACTAGTTACTAGTTGGTGGTTTCAATCCTGAAAAATACTAGTCAAATTAAATTGAATCATTTCCTGTAAAGAAGGATGAATTAATATACAATAAAAAATATCTGAAACAGCCGCCTTTTGACAAATGAGTGATCTTCACCCACGAATCGGGGCCAAGAAAGGTGGTTTCGAACTGTTGTGAAGCATCATTTTCTTGGGACGACTTTCGACGATTTCTTCCCTCAAGCCTGAGTGAGAAGAGCTTCGATATGGTCCGCATCGTGAATCAACTCATCCTGTCGGATACATGGGAATCTAAGGCTAAGGGTACCCCCCCCAATACCAATCACCCAAAAAAAATCATGGTTATTAATTAACTATCATTGTCCATTAATATACCAATCTCCCCCCCAAAGATAAGGCCTTAATTATTGATAAGGGGTTACTGCCCATCATTGTCCACTAATAATGCCCTAATAAGGCCTTATTTTCTGGGGGTGGAGGTGGCATTGGCGGGGTGTACCCTTACAGATTCCTATGATGTAGGATACATGGTGGGTTTCTGTGTTTGTGCGACCAAGGAATCCTTCAGCCTCCTTCTGAGGGTTAAGTCTTGGGGGAGGAGAGGTGAGCGGATTCCGCCATGTTTTTTGAAAAAATCATGGTGAAGAAAACAAATACCTGGAAAGCCAAGTGCCCTATTTTTAAGGCAATAGTTGCTGGTTTTAGGGGGTAAAGTTGCCTTAAACAAATAGGACACTTGGCGTTCCAGGTACCTGGCAATTCTGCGAACGTGACCTTTTAGGCATGGTGAAAACGTGACACTTTTCAAAAGGTTATGTGACCTCCACCTAGGGGATAAAAAGGTCCGGCTTGAATCACCATGGTAGGCAAGAATCAAACACGACATGAGCTCTATATGATTCTTATCCGCACCCAAAAATAACGATCACCAAAAAATACCGAAACAAGATTCATCGCTTTTTTGCAGACTTAAAAAACAAAACATTCCAAACACTGGAGAGACACAAACAGTGTACTTCACCATGCGTGAATTTTGAAAACAGCTGGCGAACTGTCAAACTTCCAAGGGACATAATGGGGAAAGGAATTATAGTTAGTATCCCAAACAACCACCGTTTGGATGTATAAAAGCCTGCAAAATAATGGGATAAACTAAGTACCAACCTCAATAAATGTTACTTTCATGGAGGGTTCTAACTTGGGTCACCTACGACTCAAGGGGCTGGGACCTCATCCCGTTTGAAATAAACGTTTCACGTTGTCACGACCCTGGCCTGGAAAATTCCCTGAAAAATCAACATGTTTGCAAACCAAAAGTCATGGAGGTGGATGGTGAAAAGATGATGACTTCCGGATTTCAAAAAAGGGTGATCTTTGAGGTGCAAAATGTTAATTTTCAGGGGGGTGTAAACCAACATATCGTCATGTTTACTAGAAACTTCATGGACTTCAAGTCAAAGGGTCTATTTTCCATTGCCAGCCATATTAATTTACGGCAGCTTCGATTTCTTACCCAAAGGATCATGTATATGGTATAATATATTTACATATATTTACCTACATTTTACCATAAACATCAACCATCCATGCAGGTAAATTCTACCAGTACCATGGATCCCTTTGGGTTAGATTACCCAAACCCCGTGGCCCGTGGCTCCCTTGGTAGACAGCCTCTGCCTGTTTCTCAGCTTGCTGAATAGCTGAGGCCAATGGAGCCTCATGTGGCCGTTCCGTGGATTTGTTGTGCGATAAAACGGTGGCATTCATGTGGAGCTAAAAACTCTCATTTCGTGCAGGATTTTTTGTTGAAAAGTCTCTTAGTAGGTACGAAATCTACCTCTAACATGACTATCTGGAAAATCCATCTGAATAATATGTGACGGAGAACATAGGAGGGCCCCTTCCATTGATAGACTGTCATGTATAGACATTGCCAAAGCAATGCAAACACATATCCGCCATATCTTGTCAACCCTTCTTCCAAGCATACTGTAGGTAGTATTGCGAATCACCATGCCAAAAGCTTCTATCTTTTTTCCTAAGCTAAAAAAGGCAGTTTCCCTTGTAGACTGCTGCCCGTACCCAACCATCAAAAAGGCTCCAACAAAAAAGGATACCTTTTGGATTTGTTTCTACCTGGAAGGTGCCAAGTGTCCTATCTTTTTAGGCAACTTTGCCCCTAAAACCAATTAACTATTGCCTTTAAAAATAGGGCACTTGGCTTTCCAGGTAAAAAAACAACACAGCCACACTGTTGATGGTTCAGAAATCCGGCTAACCAGGCGAGGTTCGAGGTTTTGCAGTGTATCCCAGCCATGGTTGAATTTACATCCATTTAACTACTGTACATTTACCATAAAAATCAACCAAACGTGGGTAAATATACCCAAACATGGATGGTATATGATGGTATGGGGTATTACCACCAAACATGTGGGGATTTCGTTTCACCTCGAAACCAACATCTGGTATCGTCACCTGTGTTGGCTTCAGGCCACCGAATTTGGCCAGCTGCGAGTCCAAATTGTGCTCCTTAACGTTTCAACGGAGTGGGGAAGGTAGAAGGTGAGACATGAACAAAAACTGGGTTGTTTAGGGTATATAGGGGATTATAACACCCACGCAGTTATATGGAGATTATGATTATAAACCATTGCGAGGATCCCTATTAGAAACCAGCATAATGGAAAGTAAGAGAGTTTTTTTCGTAGCTCAGGTGAGTTGTTGCTAAACACAAAGCATGTGGAGCAGTGAGGAAAAACAACTTTCGCTACATCCCAAGATAGGTTAGTTCATAGGGATCCAGTATAGTAGTTTCTATGTGTCTTCTCAATGGTTTATGATCCTCACAACAAAATGGGTGGTATACTCCCCCTGGAACTAACATATCCCTTCCCAAAACACTGTTGGGTCCATGATTTTTTCCCATGGTGGGATATGTAATCATTTCCTGGAGGGTAACCCCCATACACCCTAAAGACCCCGGGATGTTTTGTGTTTCTATGCTCCTGGGAATCAACCTATTTTGTACCTGCCAACCATTTGGTTTCTAAAAATCCAAAACCAAACAGAAGAAAACTAGTTAGGTGGTTGAACCAACCCATCAGTTTGTGTTTTTTTTGTCTAGGTGGTGGCAACTCAAATATTTTTTTTGATGTTCGCCCCAAAAACTTGGCATTGGCTGGACCGAGGATGCGAGATGAAACTTTAGGGTGAGCTTCAAATTTGAGCCTTTAAAGGGCATCAAGGAATTTCACCACACACATATACACAGCTCTTGGATGCGAGATGTTTTCCCAACAAAATGTACGAAATCCTCCAAGTTGATTGTAACCCCTTCAACTGACCATCTGGGATATAGTGGTGAAGGTGAGATGCTGATGTGATCTATCTATCTATCTATCTATCTAATCTACTCTAATCTAATCCAATACAATCCACCCTGTGAATCCGATCTCGAAAAAAATCAATCGGGATTGATGGAGATCAATCTCAGTCAATCTGGATTGGTTTTTGGTTTTTTGAGCTTCAGGATTGGTTTTTATTTTTCAATCCCCAAAGAAGTTGAGGATTGAAAAAAAATCAATCTGGGATTGGTTTTTTAGCAGGCTCAGATTGGTTTTTGACACAAGAGGTTGGTCTCTGATTTTAATCATATATTTAAATATACAGCAAAGGTACCACATGCACTCAGAACTTTTGGCTCATCGTTTCAAAGCATGTAGCAGGCTTGCTTGTGAAGCCACAGTCACTTAATGTTTGGCTTTTTCACAAGCCTCAAAGATAATTGTTGATCCTGAGCTGGAAACCCAGCAAATACTTCTGACAGAAGCTCCTAGACAAATTGGTTGCCTTGGTTCCACGCGCGCAGGAGTGTGCAAGGGTTGACATGCTGCCAACCCAGCTTTCTTCCTATATGTCCAATAAGTTTTGGTTCTGCCATTGACACATGTAGCCAAGATGGTATGCCCAGTGGAATTTAGGAGTGAGCTGGAACAGAATGTCATTGCCAGCATTGGCTTTCAACCAAGTATAATGCCTTAAGCATTTCTTGATTTGACTGAATGCTGCTTGGGCTTCGTTCTTTGTCAAAAAAAATCTGCAGTGGACACAGTGTCATAAAAACATGCCAAGCTGTGTAAGCATTCAGCCATATGGCTTTCTTTCAAGCCACCAGAGGCACTGGCTTTCTCCCAAGCGAAGCCAAAACAGGCACCAAGTGCCTGACTTCAGCTGCTCTTCCTTTCAGCAAGGGCGCTTGGGCCCATGGTGTCTCTGCATTGGTGAATTGTGCCAGGTTCAGGTTTGTAAACCTTTCTTGCACTTTCATACTCTTGTATTTCTCATGAATTGAGTTCCACACCTCTCTCATATTGTTTGCTGCTTGGGCTTTGTTGCAAGCTTCTTTGTAGCACCAGGAATGCAGCACGCTACCACATACTCTGGAGCTAACACCTAGGTCTATGGTATGTAAAATGTCGATGGACACCCTGTATGCCATAGAACAGCCTGGAATCTGTGTAAGGAGGGTGTGGCTGCTTGGTGGGCTTTCTTTCAAGCCTCTGGCATCATGCAGCTTCCAAGCTGGCTCATCCCGGAAATCCCATGGAGATAGTCTCTTTTCATTTTTGTGGCAGTTGCAAAGCCAGCAAAATTGATGCCTTTGCCAATGACAAAAAAAGCTTTAGTGTGTTTGCATAATACCCCAAGTCTCCTAAGTAGTTCCAAATATAAAATCTCCACCCTTCTTTGGTCAGCTTGCTGGGCCATTAAGCCTTTCAAGGCCCTCCCTGTCCAATCTATTTGCGGGTGGTAGCCTTCCCACAAGCTTTGAAAGCTCCATGCAAGGGCTTGAAAGACTTCTGCCCAGGTCTCTTTTGCTGTGGCACTTTTAGGCCAGGCTGCGAGACAAAATGAATTGTCAATGATGTGGCTTTGTTTCAAGCTTCTGTGGATGTCGTGGCTTTCTCTCAAGCCACTCGTGCATCCCCCAAAGCTGAACAGAAGCAAGGAATCTGTGGAAAACTCCACTCCATTTTGATGGAGCCATAATGGAATTGTGTGTTGCCTTTTTCTTTGCCATTGGTGAGGTGTATTGGCTTTCTCCCAAGCCATTGGGCTGTCCCATAATCTAGGGTCTTGTTCCCAAAAGTTGCTAGCCTTGCTGGGTGCAAAGCAGCTCTCAACAAGTGCTGGGTAGCTGTCGCAAAAACTGGAGATCATCAAGTGTGGCAGAAACATGTGAAAGTTTGCTTCTGTCATACCTGATGGATCTTTGGAGTCCAGGGCTGGGACCTTGATCACTATCTCAGGGCTTTGTTGCCTTGATTTTTTTCTGGAGCAGCCTTGTCAAGTCCCTGTGTATGTTTGCAGGGTGTTCTCCCCAAGCCCCAAGACTTGCTAGTTCAACCACCTCTGTTTCCAAGCAACCATCTTCATGGGCAGCAAAGGCTAAAGCTTGCATTGCCGTTGCAGATAACTTTACTAAACCCCATAGGTTGAGCATCCTCTGGGACAAATGGCTCTGGCCTTGTTTCAGGCCCCCTTCTCTTGACCTTTTCTTTGTATCTGCTTCAGCGATTTCTAAGGATTGCTTTAATCCAGGCATGTTGCAAAGGCTTGTTTCCAAGCCAGTCTTCTTCAATGTCCCTGCAGAACCCTTGAGCCAAAAAAACACAGAGGCCAAAAAAAGCTTAACACACAGCTACTGTTTAACCTGTGCAAATCTTCTGTAGCTGTGTTGACAGAGAGCTTTTACACACACTCACAGAGCAGCTTCAGGTTTTCTGTTTGCTCTAAAGCAGGAGCACTTTTTTTGCAAAAACCGCGCCTGGCAGGCTGCTCAAGTCTTTCTTCTCCAGCTGCTTTCCTGCTGTGGCTTTTTTCCAAGCCTCTTTTCTTCAAGGAAGGATAAGCTTCTTGTTTGCTTTCAGCTTTTGGGCTGCATTCTTCAGCAAATCTTGTGCAATGCTGACTTCAGGTTCTTCGACCATAGCATCCTCTACTTGGCTGTGGACCTGTTGCAAGCAGTCCAGGCTTTCTTTCAAACCACTGGTGTCAGGCTGTTTTTTGAGCACCACTTTGGTGCTTCGAATCTCCTGGGTCATAAGGGTCGTCATTTTCATGATGTGTTTATTCACTGCATTTTGTGGGCAGTTGCCATGTTGTCAACATTCTCATGCCACTTCTTCAGCTTTTCTTCTTCCTTTGCCTGCTTCTGAGCAGCCTTCTCCTGCTTTTCTGCACTTTCTTGTCTTTCTTTTTCCTTTTTTCCTTCTCCTTCTTTTCCTTTTCCTGTTTCTTTTGCTTTTCTTTCTTTTTCTCTGTGGCTTTTTTGCAAGCCTCGTCCTTGGGCTTGCTGCTGGCAGGGGCACCAGCCTTGGCCAAGAATGTCTCCAGATCATCTTCTTCATCTTCTTCTACCTCCCCAGTGGCACTTCCTTCAGAAGCAGAGGGCATGCAATTTTCTATTGAAGCATTCTTTGGCTTTGTTCCAAGCCACATTTGGTCAAAGAAAGTGTCTTCTTCCTGTCCAGGCTGGACACTTTTGATTGCCTTTGAAAGCGCTTTGTGCTGCTCTTCTGTGGTGTTGCCAGTGCCTTGGTTTTTCACGGTGTGTTTACCTTTCCTGCCCATGCTGACTTTCTCATCCACCTTCAAGAACTGCCAAATTTTCAAGCCTTTTTTCCAGGCATCTGGGTCTTTTCTCATTTGGATGAGTCCAGCCTTGACTCTCCGTTTTCCTTCTTCTTCACCATACTCATCTGTGATTTTTTTCCAAGAGACCCAAGCCAAGTCTTTGTTTTCCTCCCATCCTTGTTCTGCTGTGTCTTCAGTGGTGATTTGGCTTTCTTGCAAGCCGCCTTTTAAGAAGGCAAGCAGGAAGTTTTGTTTTTTTTGGGGGGCTCCTGCGCCTTCAATTTTGTTCCACTCAGATGCCATTGCTGGTGTGCGTTTGCTTTCCATGACCTTGAACAGCCCTTGGCTTTGCTTGTGGCTGAACATGGCTAGGAAGTCGTGCTCCTGGATGTGGCCTTCTTTCAGGCCTCTGACTGCTTGCATGTATTTTTCATGCTGAAGCAGCTGTCCAGTGGTGAGGTGTTGCAAGTCTGAAAAGTTGCCATTCAGATCTGCATCCTTTTCCACCTGGGCTGGCTTTGGTTCTTCTGCAGTTGTGTTCGCATCGGTTTGCAAATTTCCTTTCTCAGACCTTGGCTTTTCTTGTACAGGCTTCTCTGGTGGCTTTGTTTCAAACCTCTCTTTGTTCCCCTTTTCTCTGTCCTGCTTGCTGCCTGCCTCTGGTTCGATCTCTTCGTCCTGAGTAAACCTTTCTTCTTCGGCTTCTTCTGAGATATCTTTATTTTCAGTACTTTGCGTCTGCTCAGTTGTCTCTGTCTTCTTTTGTTTTTTTTCTTTTGGCTCTACTGTGGCTGCTGTTGCTGGTCTTTTGACAGCAGCTGGTCTTTTGAAGGCAGCTGGTCTTTTCATGGCCTCTTTTCAAGCCCCCATTTTTTGGTCGAAAAAAAACTCGATAGGTACAAATGGCTGCATAAAAGAAATTGAATCTATTTTTTTTAGGACTGTGTGAGGTTTCCTTAAAAAAAAACCTTTTTGTGAACCAAAAAATATTCACAAAACCATTTTGTGAAGCAGAAACCCTTCACAAAAACCTTTTGTGAACCAAAAACCATTCACAAAACAATTTTGTGAAGAAGAAACCCTTCACAAAAACCTTTTGTGAACCAAAAACCATTCAAAAAACAATTTTGTGAAGAAAAAACTATTCACAAAACCATTTTTGTGAAGGACGCACCCTTCACAAAATCATTTTGTGAAGAAGACACCCTTCACAAAAACCTTTTTATGAAGGATACACCATTCACAAAACCATCTTGTGAAGAAGACACCCTTTTTCCATTTTTGAAGTCAGATATTTTTTGTTTAGGCCTTGGACTAAAAAAACTGGAGTGTGCAGGTCATAGATTGCAGGGGGCCTTGC